>JAHDVE020007825.1:0-103054 GCA_022606495.2 Halesus radiatus
AAAAAATATTATTAAAATGTTTTGCACTTAAAAAATTTTTTTTAGGACTGATTCTTTATTTTTTTCTAGGCTTATAAAAACACTCACCAAAAAATACCATGTTCACCGAAAGGCCTAGTTGTGTTCTTCTTGCAGTATTTAATTAAATCATCTGTGATATTTCTAGATCATCAAATTTTCAAACAAAAAAACTCACGATTTTGCATTACTTCCCATTGCATCGCCTTAATAGATTTTCTGTGAAATATATTGTCCTGTAACCCGGGCCGCTAGACGTTAAAATACTGTAAATATACTACACTAGCGGCCCGGGCTATAGGCTTCTAGACTGTATGCTATTATAATAAATATTTTATTATCTTTCTAAACAATTTAGACAGTGTGCGACCAGCGATGCTTTAATTGTTAATACAATCCCAATAGCCTATATAAAAAAATACATATACGTACACGAGTAAAATCATATGTACTCGTAGGTTACCTAATATTTATTTTTTGAATGTTTCATTTCAATAACATTTATTTATAATATGTTTCACAGAAAATCTATTAGAATGTATGAAAAAACAATTCGTACAACTCGGGCCACTAGAGGGCGCTAGTGTAGTATGTTGGCATCAAATGTCAGGAGCTGGAGGTATTATCGTTTAGGCGTATTTGATATCCGTAACTACCGATTAAACAGGCAATTAATGGTCCCACTAGAAGAGCGTCGCGTTAATGAGACTCCCAACCCGATAACAGCGTAATAAAACTACTAAGTGCATCCAATAAAATAAAAATAAAATAGCTGATCGAGTAACGGTAACAATCCGCCGTCAGCTATCAGCGGCTATCAGGGACCCATGAAGTAGTGACAGCGGTGAATTGTAATTTTGGTAGTTTTCGTAGCAAATGCAATGCAATGTTTCGTACATTCGCTATCAGCTGTTGGGGGCCATGGGAGGGGGGCAAGCCTGCCAGAGCTCCGACCTGTCAGACGCTAGTTGCTGCTTGGCTCGAGTCTGCTCCGCTCTGTCTCGCGAGCCACGGTAAACTTTACCCGAGATAAAACCCGATCGTTTTGTTATCGACGATTCTACATGCTACGTGTACACAAAATTCATACAACATACTAAAAAAAACAGTGTTCGTTCAATCCACATTGAAACAATTCGAAAATGAAAATGTATAACAAGTCTAAAATGAAAATTCGCGAAAAGTGCTGCGAAGCCAGTTTTGAAAATAGCGCTCTTTCAGTTTAAAACCGATTGGCGATTTCTGATTGGTGATTTCTGATTGGTGATTGTTGATTTTGTGCAGTGCGCGAAAACGACACGTGAAAACTTTTCGACGTCCAATTCATTTTGAAGATTGGACTGTCGCAATTGGAAATTGTTTTTATCAAAGTAAACTTTGGTGATTTTGAAAAACTGATGCGTGGAGGAGAAACACGCGCCGTAGCGCAGGTAAATCAATTACTACTTCCTTTCGAAAATAATATTTCCATTGTTAATTAATTAATTAATTAATGTGATAAAGTGAGCTTTGCTGTTTTGTTTGATTTCCGAATCTACAAAATTAGGTTATTACGAAACGCAAAAGCATGCGGTAATAAAGCATTCACACCGCTTTAGTGAAAGTTTTCCCGGTGATCTTTTGTCTTCCATCATGAACGTGTTGTATGTTGTAATTCGCAATGAATACTTCGATTATATTAAAACATTTTGATTATCCCCAACGTTTAAATCAGCTTCAAACTCACGATTAGTATGCTTGTTCGGCTGAAGACAGAAAACCTTAATTTCAGTACTGGTGAAATGTCATTACCCATGAAAATTCGCGGGATGTTACAATTGATTTGAAAAAAGAAGTTATTTTTCATTTTTAATTTTACTTTACGCAAAGGTAGGTATGTAAATTAGCTCCACTTTTAAAATTGGTTGCAAAAGGAAGCCATATAAAATATTTGATATCTAGGTACTCTATTTAACTCCTTGATAAGTACCTACATACTTAATCGATTGTCTGTTATTTGACAAAATTCTTTTTTAATTTTACAATTTTTTCAAGACCTATCGGTTCGATTTTTGAAAAGTTCTCACACGTAGGTACTGTGGGACGTACAAAGGAAATGATGTTGTATTATACGTACTGATTATATTTTGTTTTATAATCTCCCTCTACACAATTTTCTCGCTTGTCGGAATAAACATATTAAATTTATCAAAATACAAGCCTAACGAATGAATTTGCTACGAAGCAAAAGCACATAAAAATGGTCTTGAAATCGAATTGTAGTCCAACTGGCAACCAATGTAACGCGGAATATATTTATATCTGTACGGTAATTCTTCACAATATAAATTTATATTATATTCACGATTACCTTGGACGCTTTCACCATGTTTTAATGCAAATCAATTTTAAAATATTTAGGCTTTAACATACCCCGATGGGGATGCCAGAGTCTCACTGGTACCGGACAGTCGGGAACAGTTGGGACTCTTCACATAAGTTATACGGATAAACAAGAGTAAATTCGGAACATTATAATAATTACGTTACACGGTTTCTGCATAGAAATGCAGAAATGTCATAGACGATATCGCATTTTCTCGCTCCGACCACTTTCACGATGTTAGACTGACTTGTACGATTATTTAAAACTTTTAATTTACCCGTAGACCGTTATTTATGTAAATAAACATGTACAGACAATCGAATTTACTGTAATTGCCCCAATTGAACGGAAAAGTCAGAATTTTTTAGTGTGTTTTCCATATTTGTAGGCTTTGAAGAAAATAATAATAATAATGCTTTATTATTATTATTATTTCATATAACAAATTAATAAATAATGATATCCCCACTGGGATTTCCCGCGCCGAGGCTTTCATTTATAAAATATGAAATTAAATTGATATGAGTGCTGAAAAAAATATATTGTAAAGTGAGGTGTTTTAAGTGCAGTTGAGTGGTTTCGGTGTTAATATATTTTCTAATATTATTTTTATGTACGGTAGATACGAGATAATGCAGGCATTTTTTTTTATAATGTCCACAATGTAATTACATGTGTATTAGAGTAATTATTATGTATTCCCAAAATTGATAATATACTTTATTCTTCTGTTTATCATCAAAGATTTAAAGTATAAAAGATTATGACTCGATTGTATTTTTGATCTTGGGTTTTTACGCCACGTTCGATTGTTTACAATAGTATGTTTGTTTTTTTTTTTTTATAAATACGGCTCCTTAAACGGAATTTTATTGTGTTATCTCCAAGTTGTCTCGGATTAACCACTCCAAATTTTAATACCTTTTATTTTCCGTTATCGATCTTACAAAGTGCTTACCAACATATATAGTGATCGCTTTCTATATATACACAGACTCTGTCTTATCAAATTAAGATAAAATAGTGTGTTTTCTAAGCTTTTCACGACCAGATTTCCCGATACTGCATGCTACGTCAGATCTTATATCAGTTATTTGGTGTCACATAATATTTTGTCATGTATTTATAGCACAGCTTTGTTGTTGAGAGCACTGGTTCGTATCTTGAAACGTAAGCAAAGAGAACGAGCAAAATCAAATCCATTAAAATCCTTTCGCTTATTAAAAGAGATTGGAAAAGCAGCGAAAAGTTATCGTGAAGTGATTTGTGTGTGTATTGGACGAACCGGGTAAAATAATTAAAATAGAATCGACCGTTTAAAGACAATATTCTGTTTTATTGTGTGGTTATTGTTATATTTAGGTTAGGTTAGATTGTCTATCCCAGCTCTAAATGAACACTACTTCATTTCCTTAAAACGTCAGTAAACAGGCATATCAAAATTGTATCCGTCCATACGATAATTTTAGCCAATTTGTAAAGAAATTGGAAAAGTAACGAAGATTTATCGCGATAGCTTTGATTTCTTTTCCAAAGTTAAAATTCTACCTGTTGTGTAATAATTGATAAGTTGGGTTTGGTCATTATACGCACTACAATGTTAACTCTCACGAAGAACAGAGCTTTGTGTCCTGTAATGTTAGCAAACGGTTCAACAAGATCATGTCCATCAAAATCTACTAGTCTATTATAGAGATTGAAAAAGTACTGTGAAAAGGAGATTTGAAATAATCAAATTACAGACAACTGTTAATGTACCACTTTGAATTCAGGTTTGGCGCAGATTTATTTCCTAATATTTACACTGTAGAGTTCCTACTGTGCAATTAGCTATCAACCTTTTGTCAGAAAGTCTTCGAAGTGCACATTAATAATTTGCGAACAGAACACCACGACTACTGCGGAAGCCACAGCCAACGCTGTACACCGTTCACTTTCAATACCCGTTTTCTGATCGGCAACATTTTCCCCGGCGAACCAATTCAACCAATAACCGATACTTACCTGCCAAACGCACTGAGCGCCGAGTGCATGGCAAACAGACACCAGGCAGTGGACAGTGGACACAGAATGCCAGCAGCGACTTGTCTCATGTCTCCCAATCAATATTCCGTGGCGATAGTTCGATGGCAATTAAAATGTGGCACCAGAATTATTGCAAACCGCTTTGTTTCCATGCAAAGTTTGGCGAGTAAATACGCCAATCTTTACAACAAAATAATAAATCCTGTTCATCATTATTCATTCATAATATTTACATACCTACTCACCTAAGAATAATACGTACATATATTCGAGTATTATATTGTTTGCTAATTTGATGAATCACGAATCACTGTTTAATATAAAATAAAGAGTATTTTTGATGTTAAAAATAATACGAAATAGGTACACGCAGTATGTGTAAATAACCAAACCAAATAATATACTCGTGTAAGCAAGGAAAAGCTTTTTTTTCTCTTATTCATTTGTTCAATTATTATTATTATTTTTTTTTATATGAATAGCGCACAAGAGTCCCAACTGCTCCCAACCGTCTGGAGCCAGTGGGACTATGGCATGCCCATTTGGGGAATGTTGTGAGGCTGAAGGTATTGGGGAGGGGAAGGTGAAGGGGAAGAGGAAGAGGAAGGTGGGGAAATGCCTGGCTATTCAAATCTGGTTACCAAACATGGCTAAAAGCCATTTCAAGCAACGTTTCAATTTGAATGGTGGTCTTTCACCAGGGCGATACTGAGAGTATATTCCACTCTGGAACGTGCGCAAATGTACCATATATAATTATTAAATTAATTAATTGTGAAACAGCACAAATTAATTAAATAACATTTACTTGCGCACGCCGGGATTTGAACCCGCGACCTTCGGATTCGTAGTCGAGGGCCTTACCCCTCGACCATGGAGACGTCAAATTGTTAAATTGTTAAATTGCTAAATTGTTAATTCGTTAAATTGTCAAATTGTCAAATTGTTAAATTGTTAAATTGTTAAATTGTTAAATTGTTAAATTGTTAAATTGTTAAATTGTTAAATTGTTAAATTGTTAAATTGTTATATTGTTAAATTGTTTAACTGTTAAATTGTTAAATTATTAAATTGTTAAATTGTTAAATTGTTCAATTTTTTAATTGTTAAATTATTAAATTGTTTAATTGTTAAGTTGTGAATTGTTAAATTTTTAAATTGTTAATTTTTTAAATTAGGAAAACTGATTTGTCTGCTTACGAATACAGTTTTATAAAATTTTAACCGATAATTCTCTCGTAGGGTAAGAAATGGTCTTACCGTGTATTATTCTTTTCTGCATTTATTAAGATTAAAGGTGTTATAGTTTGTCTAATATCTTTCGGACAATTGAACTTACTCTTTATCTTAGTTTTCTATTACAATAATTAATTTTTTAAAGTTTAAAATGTTGTAACAAGTTTTTCAAAATCTGGATAAAATTATTCGGAAATCTTCAATCACTTTATATCGTGCATTGTCGGAGGTAAAATGTGTTATTTAGTGTCAACTATCACCTTCGATGATGGACATCATAATTGGTGATAATCGGTCTCTGAGACGTTAACAATCAAAGGTACCTGCATTATGTAGAGAAGTCAGTAACAAGGTAATTACACTGTAATATCATTCAACGTAACGTAAACACACCACGTAACATTTTCACTTTCGTGTCGATTCAGTCGTTTTACAAGTTGTAGTGCAACATTCTGCAATAGTGTAAATGTTTTATAGGTTTTTTAAATCATTGGTAGTTTAGTTACGTTAGTATTACCCGGCTTTGGTCGAGTTTTTAAACCTTTAAAAAAAATCTTATTTCGTATTGAATATTTGAAAGATAATGTGATTCATATTTTTAAAGATAAATGTATTTTTTAAATGTCTGTACCTCACCTTGGAAATAAGGCTGCTAGCTGAAAATAGTTAAGTTGACCTAGAAATGTATAAATACTAAAAATCTGTGCAAATTTTACGACGCTAGAGAGGATTTGCTGACTTTTCTAACAGTTGAAAAATGTGTAATAAAAAACTATTTTTATAAAGAAATTATGGGGGAGATTCTTTATCAATTGGAAATAATTATAATATTATTATTCAATACGACAAACATAATGTTTTTAAAGAGAAAAATGTTTATTACATATTTTAAAAAATTACATAGGTTTAGCATTTATCAAAATTAAATCAGAAATATAACCCTTTTCTGATTGTTATACGTATATTTTACAAACTATTTCAAAATATTGAATATCCTCAAAAACAATTTGAAGGTTCTTCTTGAAAATCACCCCGAAAAGAGATCTAAAAAAAATAGGGTGCAGTTTTATTTTTTAATAAATACTCGCAGAAATGTTTTTTAAATTCGGATTACAAATCTTTGGTTCAGTTTATTAAAAAAATGTACCTGGAAAGAAATGCAAATTATTATTTTCTCCACTTTAAAATTATTTTTAATAATTGGTAAAACATACAAAAAAGTAATATTTCTGTTTTGATTTTGATAAATGCTAAGCAGATACTTTAACAGTACACAATTGTTGACCTTGTGCAAATCGCAAGTTCGCCTCACTGTAGAATTTGGCAGCCACCTCTGGTCGGGATCCCCAAAATATCTGAAAAAAACCCTTGACTTTGTGCAGAAACGGGCGGTCCGTTTGATAGATTCGCCTATCTTAACAAACGGATTGCAATCTTTGGAGCACAGACGTCAGGTGGGAATGCTGTCCTTGTTCTACCGGTATTTTAATGGAAGATGCTATGAAGAACTATCGCCATTGATCCCTTCGGCACCGGTGCACAGTCGGGAAACACGCCAAATGCGCGCCCAACATTTTCACATGGTTGACATTTGTCACTAAGAACGGGTCGCTTCTACGACTTGTTCTTGTGTTCAACAGCTCGCCCGTGGAATGATCTGCGGCCTCTGTGGTTCCTCCCTCCTACAACATTCACTCCTTCCTATCCTCTAAAAGACTCTCCACACAGCATCCCCAAATCTGATATAGGCCTTGAGGGAAATTATTTCCATCAGAACCTCCTATGTGGAATAACTCTAAAAAAAAAATACGCAAATATTTTTTTTTAACAAATATATCTAAATTTGCAAGTATGTTACAAAAAAATGTAACATACATGTATACATATATTTACCGTATTACGTTATATTATCATTATTCAGAATTAATAAATAATTCCTCTCCCTCTTAAATTCGCAATTTAATTATTGTCTATGTACCTGCCCAAATTCACTAATGAAAATGTTAATTTTCTAAACTTGCTTTCACCACATTTCACCAGCATTTCTTTATCTCATACTTTAGTGCTTGCAATTATTCTTTTGATGATTCATTTAATGTTTTTTGTAGCGAAACATCACTACCTGTGTACATTAATCCGCCGCCTAACTTGATAGCCACACAACAATAATGAGTTATTCAGTCTGTCGGGGTTTTCTTGGCTAGCGCGGGCATAATGCATAATGAACGTAATTAAATTAGATTACCACTCGAGGAGGGGAATAATATGTGAAATTAACCCATCGTTTCTATAGAAATATCCGCAAGCGGTTTTAGTTGTCAGAATTCGTCGTATCCGGAATTAATGAAATGTGTGTAAAATATATTGTTGATATAACACTTATATTATTCATCAATTTCGATATATGTATATACATGGTGTCAGGAAACTCGTGGAACAAGCGGGAATTTGTAGTCGATTTTGTGGTATAACGGGTAAATAGAGTCAGAAGTTAGAATTCTTTATGTCAGACTAGCCGATGTGTACCGGGACTTCTTCAGGATATATTTTTTTTTGGCATAAAGATGTGAAGTTGTGAATTATTGCTTGTCGTTTGGGTGCCGTAATTGATTTGGCAGCGAAAGTAATGTCTTGTGACGACTATTACTATCTCTAAACAAAGGAACATTAATTATACATTTTATTTCATTCCAAACATTCATTTTTTCAAAATATATCTAATAAATAATAAAGTTCTTACGTAGGTACCTATTTGTGTTTTCCATTTTGAAAATATTCTTCCCAAACAAACCGTCTCCTTTTGAATATGTAATTTGTGGATAACTAGAGTGGTACATATATGGGCTAACCTCAATACAACATGACGGGTTCAATGTTTTTCATACTAATTTTAAAACGTTATACCTTGGCTGGTCTGAAATACTTACTCCAAGCATCTCCTTTTGAATATGTAATTTGTGGATAACTAGAGTGGTACATATATGGGCTAACCTCAATACAACATGACGGGTTCAATGTTTTTCATACTAATTTTAAAACGTTATACCTTGGCTGGTCTGAAATACTTACTCCAAGCATCTCCTTTTGAATATGTAATTTGTGGATAACTAGAGTGGTACATATATGGGCTAACCTCAATACAACATGACGGGTTCAATGTTTTTCATACTAATTTTAAAACGTTATACCTTGGCTGGTCTGAAATACTTACTCCAAGCATCTCCTTTTGAATATGTAATTTGTGGATAACTAGAGTGGTACATATATGGGCTAACCTCAATACAACATGACGGGTTCAATGTTTTTCATACTAATTTTAAAACGTTATACCTTGGCTGGTCTGAAATACTTACTCCAAGCATCTCCTTTTGAATATGTAATTTGTGGATAACTAGAGTGGTACATATATGGGCTAACCTCAATACAACATGACGGGTTCAATATTTTTCATACTAATTTTAAAACGTTATACCTTGGCTGGTCTGAAATACTTACTCCAAGCATCTCAATGTATGTTGTGGGGGATGGATCTAATCTCGCCATATTTCGGAATAAAGATAATTTTATTTAATTTTTAATTATTAATTATTTTTATTGAGATTTAAAAACCTCATTTTAATATTTAATCATTGTAGAAAATAATATTAACATAACCTAAATGAAATATGAAAACGGAAAAAAATGACAGAAAATAGAAAGATTTCAGTCGCATCTTAAAATGAGGTTTTTAAATCTCAAAAAAAATAATTAATAATTAAAAATTGAATATATTCTTTAGAATTTTATAAAAAGTCAATAGATGTCTCATATTAATAAAAAATCGGATATTAATCCGAATACACTGTCTAGTTTGGGTCTCACCCAGGCGTCGTGAGTTCAATTCTTCGGCTGGCTAAGTCCTCCATTTACGACACAAGCAACATCTTCCGCTTATTGTGATGGTAGTAGGAGATTTTCAAATATCGTCAGGTTATTCGTAACCAGGGAATATTTATCTTTCTTTAAAAAAAAAAAAGTTTGCAATTGTGTTCCTTGGGAACTTTGTAATGATTATAATGATAGCTGCCTATAATTTTGGATAAAAATGGAGAATAATATTAACAAATCTTGAATTTGAGATATGATATCGATGAAGATGGCATAAATTGAACTGGTCTCATTAGCTAAGTTGGTTAAGCGGTTGCCCCGGATAGGCAGATGATCTGGGTTCGAGTCCCAGATGCGACTGAAATCTTTTTATTTTCTGTCATTTTTTCCCTTTTCATATTTTATTTGGGTTATGTTAATAATATTTTCTACAATGATTTAATAATTTTATTTATTATAATTATTATTTATATTATGAAACATCCAGTATTATTAGCGTAAATAAATAAATAAAATTAACATTTGCAAGTCATATTCACGTTGACGCGTGTGTTTCGCCTCGCCCCTCCCAGAGCGGCAGAATCGTGTTGGTTAATTTAATTTATACAGAGACAGTAGTGCCATAAAAACCAGCACAAGGACACTGAGATCCTTAGAAAATCCGGTCTGCGAATAACTTCGTATTAGAATTATTAATAAACAGTCCTCCGGTTAACATTTCGATAGTCTGCACACGGCGGCCGTACAAATAAAAGAAGATCTGCCATACTTAATGTTGAATCCGACTGGACATTAAATTAATCACAAGCCTTTATCAATAAATTAAGAAGTATTTCCATTATTTTATAAGTGCGACGAGTTGTAAGACGTTCACAATTTTTGGTATTTCTTGGGCATTAAGTAACAATTTCTGGACATTTTGTTTTGAAGAGTTTTTCTCCACTATGTACAATTGTTACTTGATTTTATTTATTTGCTACCGGTTTCGACATAGCAACGTTTCGATTCTAAATAGTAGTATTTCACCAGGGCAATACTGAGAGTATCTACCAATCTGGAATACCACAGTTAGTTCTGTCAGCAATTTGTAGGTCAACGCAACTATATACAGCTCACCTCATGTGGTAGGGAGCTTTGAAATAACCTTTAATAATAATAATAATAATCGGATGATTTTTATAGCGCCGCTTTTGTGAGAAATCACCTCAGGGGCGCTGTACAAATATTACTTCCTATTCTTATATTATTCTTATATTAAGTCTATTCTACGAATTTCTTATTTTTTTTTTTTTTTAACATTTATTTTCTCTTTTTGGACAGGCCATCATTACACATTATTTATAGACCATATAAAGAGATGAAGTTAAATTATCAAAACTAAATTTAATGTTAAATTGAAAAAAAAAGAAGCTAACTGTATTTATTCCTTACGATATATTGCAAGACGCTAATACAAATGATAGAGTATTAGACTCCAAATTGCTCGATCCACATTTTTCGAGGTTTAAATAAATGTTAAATTTAGTGTTTGGAAGATAACAAGTGTTCTACTGCGAATACATATTTCGTTTAACTTTCAGGAATTCATAAACATTCGTCTTTACCTTTTTATCGCACTCTTGTCAATAATGTTGTGATCATGAACCCCAAAAACACTACGATATTTTCAGTGGATATTAATTGAAAAAAAAAAACTATGTACCACTGATATATAATTACGCTTAGTTGCATTGGTGACACCGTTAAATGATATAATCGATCTTTCAGCGGCAGGACATGTAGGTAGATGCTGTCTCGTGTTTATTTTCATTTAATTTTTCAATTAAATTGATCTCTTGAATATTGAAAGAATATTAACAATCTTCGGAGAATATGAAAAGGGCCGAGTCACAAGTGTTTTGTTAAGTATTCGCTCTGTTTGCCTATTTCCAAGCATTATTTTTAATTATATATTTAAGCTAATTTTTATCGTAAATTCTCTATAGGGGTGCCCACCTACCATAAAATAATGTCCGCCCACTTTCATACACAATAAAATAGTAGCTGCCCACTTTTAAGACATCAAAGTAAAAAATTTCAATGTAAAATTAACATAGATGAATTATTATTGTCGTTACTATGAACACATATCATTTGTTTTAAAAACTAATACATAAACCAACATTTTATACTTCAACGTGTGCGTTAAAAATACATTTGAAAATAAAGTGTTGACTTGACTTTTGATAATGCCGCAAAGCACATTGTTCGTTTCGTACATTTGGCATTTGCCATTTGACGTTTCTCGATGAGTGAAAAAACAAGACATAACGTAGCTTATAATTAGTAAAATAAGTTGAGTTCTCTTCGGTTTTATTTCAAACACACAGAGCACATGTTTCGGCATTCGAAAACGGAAACAAATATTTTTTCATTCAATATTTGAATCGCGTCAAATAGATCGTAAACTAATGACATTTGACACTTCGATGACGTTTGTTCACCCTGTTGACACTTTTTATAACCAGTCTTCTGCTGAGGGGAACTTAATCCCCGGGTTCGATAATTGCTCAGTAGGATTGGGAAGAACTGCCTTGATACTCGTACTCGGGACCTCCACTGTATCCGGGAGCATTGTATCTGCCAACTATGTCATCTTAACAATCACACATAGTCATTGCTTTATAACTATTTTTTTAAATTTATTAGGTCAAAATTATTGAAGCTTGTAAACCTCATTGTAACATTTATTTATTTGTAGGAAACAAACATATTTTTAATCCTCATCGTCTATCTCTATTATGTTAAAAAGAATGTTTGTATACAAATCTACAGTTTTATTCCGAGCTTGATGGAATTTTGCACAATTGACCTACAAAACAAGAGGGTGGTCATTGTCTATAATATACGATTTCAAAAAACCAACCCCATCCACCTTTTCTACCCTTATAGCCAAATGTTGGTACTTCTGGGTGAAATTTTGCACACTAGACGTTCAAAATAAGAGGAAGATTACTGGGTAGTGGTAGGAAGTAGGAGTAGGGGTAGGGTTAGGGATTATAAAACTTTACTCCAAACTATTAATAACCCCGGGCAACGTCGAGTACTTCAGCTATACAAATATATATATAAATAAAGTTTGACAAAAGGTAAGCCAACAAAGTTTCTTGTACTAACAGTGGTTAAATACAGGTGTTTTATTTATGAAGCTAATAAGAGAAAAAAAAAGGAAATAAGAAGGAAGGGAAGAGGAGGAAGATAGGATCGGGACAGGAGATGCTCTCGATACATTTTATACTCGTGAGTCAATTTGTGGTCGTACGCATTACTTCGGTTCGATATTTTGAAAGAGTATTGTGAAGAATGTCGATGTTGTTAAATTGTGCGTTATATTACGCACAAATATTTAATCATTGTAGACGCAGTGGCGTACATTGCTCTATTTGGTCATCCAAAGGTAGGCAGTGTGTGGTTTTTAAAGTTTGGGTTTGATTTGTACATTAAATATGTGAAATTAGACATTTTATTATTTTCTTCCGCTGATTGTTGTGGCCAACTAAATAAACGAGCGTACGAGTTTTTATGTTAGCCTTTAACCTAACGGTGGTGTTAGAAACTAAAAAAAACTAAAATAATATATATAAAATGGATAAAACTTTGAAGGGGTAACATTATGTACCTATTTTCAAAATTCATATTTAATTATGCAAACATTATTAAGCGCGCAGTCGTAATATTTCAGAGCCTTTAGAGAAAGCAGTGTATTACCTATGTAGAACGATTTTGATTAAAAAAATCACAAATTGATGGACAAAATACATGTTTATTAGAAATTTGTTGTATTTTTTTTCTCCTTTAAAGGTTCGTTTTTCTAAGCATAGCCACAACTTTTCAGCCTTTATGGACTGGACGCTACTGTGTAATAATAATAATAATAACAAAGCATTTATATAGCGCAGTTTTGTGTTATTTCACTTCAAGTGCGCTTTAGTATAAATAAACTTTAAAAAAATTATTAAATAACTCCATTCGGTGGTATTCCTGCAGTGCTACTTTTAAATTCTATTTATACATTCTTAACATATTACATACATTCTTGCTTATTCTTAATATTACTCCTACAATACTCCTTAGGTGCATATTCATCTAATTAAATTACAATAGAGCGATCATAGTAGACGACGGTGTAGAAGATAATATCAATAATAAACGAACTTTAAACTTCGCAGTCACACCAAAAGATGACAGCCATAACATTTGGGAAATAATTGACATCCTATTTTTACTCCTCTTAAAATTTATAATATAATTATTAATACAGAATGTAAGTGTCCAAATATATCGTTTGTTTCCTGCTATAATTGTATATTTTCCCCATTTTCTTTTCTTTTTTAATTTTGTTTTCTTACTTAACTTATAATTTTTATTTAACTTACCATCAACATCCATGTATTAATAATACAAATATGGTTTTTTATCTCAACAAAAAAATTATTAAAATACACAAGGAAAATTTTTGTATTCCATTTTATCTGGTTTTCTTTAACAATCTTATTATTATTATACAGTTATTATTTTTAATGCCTGTTACACACAGTTAATATAATATGTGGGCGTGGCATATCTCTCGATATCGCTCGCCATACAATCCCATACAGTCGTCACACGCGGGTACTTTCATATATCTGTGACAATTGTATTATGTATTATGATATTATATTAACTGTGTGTAACAAGCTTAATTAAAAAAAACTTAATTCCATCAACAGCGCTTTTTTTAAACTTTTTTTTTTACATGAATACCGCACAAGAGTCCCAACTGCTCCCAACCGGCTGGAGCCAGTGAGACTATGGCATCCCCAATTGGGGAATGTTGTGAGGCTGAAGGAGAAGGGGAAGAGGAAGGTGGGGAAATACCCGGCTATTCAGATCTGGTCACTAAACACGGCTAAAAGCCATTTCAAGCAACGTTTCAATTCTGAATGGTGGTCTTTCACCAGTTACTGCCACTAATACCAAGTATACTCACGCACTGGCCTTGCCTATGTGGGATTTTTTGCTATATATACAATACACATAAATTTATATACATGTATTCAAATACATTTATAAATGGATATAAAAAATATATATATTAAAAAAAAAAATTATAACCTTTGTACCTATATATAAATGTATGTATCAAAAAATGTATTAATAAATACAAAAAAAAAATGTTGGATTGCATTGATCTATAATCAAATGTAGGCTGTTTGCAGTTTTTCAAGTTCGGGTATGAATTGTGAATTAAATATTAATTTTAAATTTGCCGTTTTGTTATCTTACTAAAAAGTGTGAATTTGTCATACCTGTACATAGAAACAGTTTATCGATGCAGAACGACTAATTTTACGGGATCTTTGACTTTCAATAATCAATTTATATGAAGCGTAAAACTTTAATAAGTAAACTATAATTAAAAAATTGATTTCTTATCAAAATCAGTTACGTAATAAGTAATAAATTTCAGGTGTCGACTTACAGCACAATGGTAATGGTTTTATATATCTGGCGCAGGGTTAATAATGATTGAATTGCTTTTATTTATCTCACAAAGTCGTAAAATATGATTGTTTTTTTGTAGCGGTTTTGCTCGGATTTGTTTAATTTCCACTCCGTGAAGGAACACGCCGACAGGCGACCCAAGGCCGGTCTCTGACTTTTGCCGACTTTCCGGGTAAATCCCATTTACATTTAAATCATTCTATTCATTATTTAAATTGGTTTTAAAATGTGGTGTTGTATTTATAAACAGATCAGATTTCAATCGTTCAGGGACCTTACATCCAACAGTCCACAATGGAGTGATGATACCAATCCTGATGTATGGAAGTGAGGCATGGAACTGGCAGAGAAACTGAATGCTGTAGACATAGAGATCCCATTTCTACAGCATTCAGTTCCTCTGTGTGTGGTAAAACTGTATGACCGTGTAAAAAATATGAATATTCGCAATTAATGTAAGGCTGGTGTGAGCGTAATGAGTAAGATTAAGAAAGGGACGCTTAGATGGTTTGGGCATGTAGAGCGAATGAGCGTCGAAAGTAAGTGTAAGGAGAATGAATAGAAGAAGAAGTTTAGGTGTAAAGGGATTTCTCAGAGATCGGAGCGAAGTGTGGCCTGATGGCGTGATACGTCGTACGGTTTAAAAGTTTTTCTTATGTTTTGATCATCGATATCATAAGACATCGCTATGGTCATTTACCAATTATAATAATAACGTCATGTCATATTTATGAACATTACAAATTACTTACGTATGAACAGTGCAAATTTAGATAGTTTATTTGCAATGTTTCGTTTAAAAATTAAGTAATACTTGTTTTTTAGTTCCCATTATTTGTAATTTCTTCAAAAGATTACTAAGATGTGGCGTCATTTTTAATAAACGAATTAAAAATTTCTTTGTAATCACCACTTTAATTAATTTATTATACGAGTATTCTTTGCTTTTGATTTTACGTAAGCAGTCGGTGAAAAACCATAAACATAAAAAAAAAACAAATGAGCGGCGCGCGCTTCAACGCTTACGTGTAAAGGCATAGCACGCCGATCACTGAGAAAAACCTACGCGACGGACTTACTGGAGATCTGGGCGTTCGGCCTGCAGGTCGCTGCCTTTACACGTACGCTTCGGCGGACGCATTGGAACGAAGTTTGGTGGGACTATGAGTCCGAAGCGTACGTGTAATGTCCGCTAATGTGTGGAATCAGCCTCACAGAAAGGATGGGTTAGGTTAGGTTGGTTTGGCCCGAATTCGCTAAGACTTGTTGGAAGAGCGATGAATTCTAATTATTTAATAGCAAAATATTGTTTATTTACTCGTACATGGTGATAACATTTTATCTTCTAGTTATTTCCCAGACGTCTTTGAACTGTTATGATCGCCAGGCAATGTTTATAGCTTGGCATTTAATTGTAGATATATATTATTTTGGAATTACAAAATGTCATTACGATGGCAAAACCATGTTACTAACTTCGTCTTTGAAATGTGTACTTCACATTTAAATTTATTTGTAAAACATCATAATGATTTTTTTTTAAACAACCTATAACGTCGTAATGATTTTTTTTATGTTTTTATAATTATATATTTATGTATAATTTTGACCTTTGAATTTGATTATGTTTTTTTATTTATCCAACATCTAATACATGGCTATTTCGATACAAAAAAATTCAGAAATACAAAAATAAATCGCCCTTTCATATAATTATCTTCCTTGCAAACCGTTAAAAAAAAAAAAAAGTTTAAACATAAAAATATCTTCGAATATGACGTAGAATCACTCCTTTCGGAAAGTACCACTAATTTCTGAAGACCGTTTGGTGAAAGTAAAGCATAATATGCACTTGGACCACTTGCGTTTTTTTTAAACTTACTTTTATTTTCCTATGAGTCATCTTTGCGTTGCCATTTAAAACCCTGCTTTTAAATGTCAGACTGTACACAATAAATAAAGCATATTTTTATGCCTCATTATGCAAACAGTACCTACTTAGCTTAGCTGCGTAATTTATTGAAAATAAATTTGCGTAGGTACTTCTTGTAATACTTTCTTTGGTATTTGAATGCGTTCCATTTAACATAAACATCGCAAAGAAATTGGCTTTGACAGGTTAATAATTACTGGCGGGAAAACTCAATTTAGGTGAGAAATTCTAATTTGTTTCAGCTTAGATTATTGCTTTTTGTTATAAATGAATTTTTTTTATTTATTTTCTATTTGAATACCGCATAAGAGTCGCAACTACCCGGAGCCAGTGGGACTATGTCATTCCCCAATTAGGGTAAGTTTGTTAAGTTGAAGGGAAATGGAAGGAAGTGAGATGGCTGCTCAGATATAAGCACTAAACGAGGCAAAAGAAATGTAAGCTTCTGAATGGTGGTCTTCTACTAGGGCGATGTTGAGAGTATCAACTAGAAATTCATTAAAATATGTAGGAAAGGCAGAGCATATGTAGGAACTCCAGGTAATTTTTAAGTTAATTTTATTAATTATGACGTTCTAACTTAAATACCGGTATATTTTATTATTTTTTAAAGTTAGTTTTAAAGGATATAATATAATGTTAATATAATAACGCCAAAACGCTCCACATCTGTGGTAGGTCGGTATTAAGATTAGAATACCAAATGTCAAAACAAGGATGAGCTTTACCATACATAAATTTATATTCTATTCATAGTAATAAAATTACGTAGCGTTTTAGAAACATTAACTCAAAGAATAATAATATTTAACCGTAATATTATCATAGTATGAGTAATATACGTATTTACGCTGTATGAATGTGAATGAACCAAAAAGTGTATGCCAATATCGAGTTGTTTAGCGGTCCGTCCTCTCTACCTACCCCTGCGGAGAAACAGCGTAATAGTTACTTAGTTAGATAATTGGTTTGTAAATGAATATTCTTTTTTCTTTCATAATAATTGTATAATTATGTTATGTAATATTTTTTTTATATTGAACAACAATTATAGAGTTTAAAGTCACCCAAATTAAGTTTAAATTTCGCCATACCTAAAAAAATACATTTATGAAATACAAAAGAAAGTCGACAAATAAAAATTTCCATAGAAATCCAAAACAAGAATATGTGCGGCCAAGATCCGTGAGGTCAAATATTCCGGATGCAATGATAACAACATAACAGGATTTTGATGGGATGATTTTTTATTCACTTTTAAATAACAATTTATTTGTATATACAATCAGGGTTTGCTGATCTGCATGATTATACTTGACGCCCTCCATGGTCGAGGGGTAAGGCTCTCGACTACGAATCCGAAGGTCGCGGGTTCAAATCCCGGCGTGCACAAGTAAATTTTATTTAATCAAGTTGTGCTGTTTCACAATTAATTAATTAAAAAATAATGTATATTATATTTGCGCACGTTCCAGAGTGGAACATACTCTCAGTATCGCCCTGGTGAAAGACCACCATTCAGAATTGAAACGTTGCTTGAAATGGCTTTTGGCCTTGTTTGGTGACCAGATCTGAATAGCCAGGTATTTCCACACCTTCCTCTTCCCCTTTTCCTTCCCCTCCCCAATGCCTTCATTCTCACAACATTTCCCAATTGAGGATGCCATAGTCTCACTGGCTCCACACGGTTGGGAGCAGTTGGGACTCTTGTGCGGTATTCATATTCACTGCAGTTGCTTACTATTATATTATTCATAAGAATCGTGCAGAGAGCACGCAAAATGACATTTTTGCGATAAGGTGTATTACGATATAATATGTTAAATGAATGTAATTATTTGTAGGAAGGGCATTTTTATATTGTTTCGCTTTTACGACTATTTTATCATTCGGCAATAATAAATCTCTTATCTTCTGCACCTGAAGTAAAAATGTTATAATTTATTTATTTTTAAGTACCTACGAGTATACCGATATCATTTATGTATTTATTATTTTATTTGTACACAGATAAAATGGTGTGTACATAATTTTTTTTGATCTTCTTGCAAGGAATTCCCCATTTTTTTTACAATTGCTATTAATGTTCAATTATAGTTTTATGATACATCACGTTTTGTAAACACTCAAGTTTTTATCAGTGAAAATCTTTAATAATAATTACAATTTCTTTATAACTAGCTTAAGTACCCGGCGTTGTCGGGGGTTATGAATGGTTTGGGGTAAAGTTTTGAGGTTGCGGTGTGTTACCCTGTGGCGTGCATTGCTTATTTGAAAATGGATATTTTTTATCATCTTCCACTGGTTTTTGTAGCCAACTGAATAAATGAGCCCACAAGTTCCATATCAAATTCACGGAAAATACATTTTGACAAGCACTCTTTTAATTTATTTAACGTTTTTTTCTTCTTGGGGTAGGCACAGTTTTTCAGCCTTTATGGAGTGCACGGCGTTGGTGTTATCCCAATCTCTACCCCAACCCCTACCCCTACACCTACTCCTACTCCTATCCTTACCCCTATCCCTACATCTATCCTTACCCCTACCACTACCCCTACCCCTACCCCTAACCGTACTCCTACCCATCAAATTCGGAATAAAACTCTAAATTTGTATATAAAACAAACAAGCAAACACCGTCCGCGACACACTTCTTTATATATACAGCAAAATAAATTGTTTGACCTAAATACAACATTTTTCACATAGTACACATTTCTATGTCCGTAAACAAAGTTTTTTCCGTTGTGGCAGCTTTTATAGGCTCGCGCGTTCGACTAATCGGAGTTGAGTTGAATACAATAATCAGAGAGATGCATTGCTTGCATACAGCATATGTCAAACTTGTTATTTGACTTATTTGACAAGAAGGAAATTCCAGTGAATATTAAAAAAGGTACTTTTTAAAATAATAAAATGAACACAATGTAAAAACTTTACGAATTTTCAATTTCGACGATCGCAGTAGAGTTTGTGAACATAATATGGAAATTTAATAATATCCAACCGAAATCTTTAATTACTATGGCAACACCGAATTCAGGTTCACCAATGTTCAATATAAAAAATATTTTAGGTTCAAATGTGAAGAATCCGACGGGTTGACTGAACTGGAAAAACTACTGAAGTTAATTTTTCTTAACGTTCATAGGTAAAAGTGCCCGCTTCGTCCGCATATTTAAAATTTTTTATTTTGATTTAAAAATTAACCAACCATCACGCCGTTTCCCCGCTGGGCCAGGTAGAGAGGAGGGACCGCCAAACAACTCGATATTGATATATTACACTTATCGCTTCATTCATATTCATATACCGTCTCATACATTCTCTTCTATTATTCTGACTTCTGGCATGGCCCGACTCCAGTATTTGATTCACTTGATCGTGCCATGTCTTTCTCGGGCGTCTCCGGCTTCTTCTTTCATTCACATTCACATAAAATATTCTCCTTATACACCTTTCTTCTTTTATTCGATCTACATTCCTAAACCATCTACGAGTAAGCCGTCCCTTTTTTAATCTTACTCGTTAGGCTTACATCAGCCTTGTATTCTTTGCGAAGGTCAACATTTTTCACACGATCATAGATGGTTTTAGAACACATTCGCCTCAGAGATCTCATTACTACAGCATTCAGTATCATCCTTCTTCTCCCAATTCCTTACCTCACTGCCGTCATACCCTTGACTCCGAGCAGAAACAGGCGGTCCGTTTGATAGATTACTCTACTATACTCTGAGGAAGTATCGTTATTGATCCCTTCGGCACCGGTGCATAGTCGGGAAACACGCCAAACGCGCGCCCAACATTTGCACACGGTTGACATTTGTCACATGAGAACGGGTCGCTTCTACGACTCGTTCTTGTGTTCAACAGCTCGGCTTTGGAATGATCTCCCGGCCTCTGTGTTTCCTCCATCCTACAACATGGCTATCTTCAAGGCCCAAGTTCACTCCTTTCTATCCTCTAAAACACCCTCCACACAGAACTCCCAAAGATGATATAGGCCTTGAGGGAAATTATTTCCCTCAGGCCCCTGTGTGGAGTTACTGTAAACAAAAAAATCAGGATTTGTATCAGCTCTCTATTGTGAACCGTTAGCGTCGCTTTTTGATTTTGATTTTGATTTAATATCTAATAAATGACTTATTTGATTTGTAAATACCAAAAATAAAAAGATTAATTTAATTTCCTTCGAATATATCGCATAGAATCACCCCCTTTCAGGAATTATGTCTTATTTCTGAACACCGTTTGAAATTGATGTGAAAAATATTCACTCGAACCGTGGGCTACTTGTTTGTGTCATATTTTTTCCTTTTAACTACTTTCAAACATTTTTGTATTGCCATTTAAAAGCGAATAATTTTGAATGATGGCAAATAACTTCTGAATATATGTACTTGCGTTGACAGAGAAAGCTGTGTACAATTTCATGACTCCAGAGATCACCGTTTAGGAGGTTTCGTTGATTCTTTCAGGTAGATTTTCTGCTTTCCGGGATTATTTAAAAACGATAATATTATATAAAAACCGAGAATAGTATAAAAATACAACTTGGTGTATTGCGAATTAATACGACTATACTGCACATTTTTACATAATTACAATCACATGCAATAATATGCATGCATGCTAAAAACTCTATCAGTAACAACCATTGTGTGTTTGTTGTTGTAAAATTATAGTTTTTTATAATTAAAAAAATACGTGAATACGTATTTTATAATATCAAAGACCGCAGAAATACTAATACGCGCAGCTCTTGATATTTACCATAAATTGAGATGGCAACATTCTACACTAGCGCCATCTATTGGCCCGAGTGGTACGAATTGGGTTTTTCCATACATTTTAATTAATTTTTGGTAAAATACATTCTTAATAAATTATAGAAATCGAAAAATCTAAAAAAAAATTAGTTAACCTACATATGATTTTACTTTTTTTTTGCTCATCTATATATACATATATTTTAAAATAGGCTATTTGGATTGTATTAACATTTAAAGCCTCGTTGTTCGCGCAATGTCCCAATTGTTTGCAAAGAAAATGAAATAACTATTACAACAGCACCACTGTCTGGAAGCCTATAGCCCGGACCGCTAGAGGCGGTATTGTAGCATGTTGCCAGTATTTTGACATCTATGATATTTGATTACACGCGTAGCTCTGTTAAACTGATATATATACAAAGGAAGTTTAACAAAAGGTAAGCCAACAAAGTTTCTTGTGCTAACAGTGGTCAAATACAGATGTTTTATTTATGAAGTTAACCGGATAAAGAATAAAACAGATTAGAAGGAAGGAAGAGAGGAAGAAGAAGATAGGATCGGGACAGGAGATATTCTAGATACATTTTATACTAGTGCATCAATTTGTGGTCGTATGTGTTACTTCGGTTCGATATTTTGAAAGGGTATTGTGAAGAATTTTGATATTGTGAAATTGTTCTTTGTATTGCGTACTAATAAAACTAATAATCATAAAAAAATGATATTGTTGGTATATTAAAATGAACATAGTTAAAGTATACATTACGTATAATATCTTAGTAATTTTGTTTGCGATGATAATGTTTCTTAAATTATGGGTGTAGGTGTTAGTAATAACAATAAAAAAGGAATAGAGTGTGTGGAGAGATAATGCGGAGAAGTGTAGAGAAATTATGAAATCAAGAATTATATGCTCACGAATTGAAATTGACTACGAACAAAAGTTTTATGAAAAATTAATTGCAGTTCTAAAATTAAATTTATATCTCGCTAAAAAAAATTATAAACTTGTTTTAGATATTTTCATGTAGGTTTTCAGGGGGACGAAAGTCATTACACTCCTTACGCCACTGAATCCATATTAAGCAAATTTTTATTACATACCATGCAATCTGTTGAAGTAGATATGTAGGTAAGTGCGATGAGTATTCTAGTAAGTAATTATTGCAGTTGCATTTTTGCTGGCCATTGCATTTTTTCAAGGTTTCTTAGCATACCGGAAAATCAGTTAGTGTTAAACGATTATTAATCGAAATTTTTAAGTCTTACTGTTAAATTGATGACTGACCATTACGCGTTATGATATTTTGAATTAATAAGTATTTGAGCAACCTAAACATTCCTTGCATAGACTAAGTGCACTCAATATGCTTTCGCGTTGGGTAATTAACGATTATTATTATTATGGTTGCGTATTTAAATAAAAGCTTTGTATCACGCTGGCAGTAGTTGCATGCATGATTATCTCTACATATAAAAATGAATGTTTGTCTGTGTGTCCTCGATTTTCTAGAAATTTACTCTACCGGTTTCGCTGAAAATAGCAACGTTTGTTGTTATTAGTGCCGGGAAGGCTTAGTAGAGAGTAGTTTGAATGAAATTCAATCTGTAAAACTGTTGCTATAAATTAGTATGAAAAACATTGAACCCGCCATGTTGTATTGAGGTTAGCTCATAAATGTACCACTCTGGTTAGCCACAGATTACATTTTCAAAAGAAGAAAGTTTGTTTGGGTAGAATAGAAAAAAAAATGGAAAACATAAATAGGTACATAAATAGGTAACATAAACCTACTTAGGAAGTTTATTATTTAGATATATTTTGAAAAATAAATGTTTTGAATGAAACATGACAGACAGACAAACAAACATTTATTTTTATATAAAGATATTCAAATAACGTGTGTAGGTTTTCTCTAATTATGAGTAAAATTTAAATTGTTTTCTACTGAAAGTTTATTTGGTATGTAATGAATTATGTTGGTTTAGGAAATAATATCCATATTTCATATAAAAGCAGACTGTCGTAAATTGAAACGGGGGGAAAAGACTTCTATACTGAAAAAGGCTTTATAAGTAATGAATATATAATATAAATTTATGAGATCTTCATTCCATGTACTGCGTTAAGTCTTATTTTTTAAATATTTAATTAATTCTTGCATGCATCGCTGTTAGCTGTTATATTAAAAATGAAATAGAAAATAGCACAGAGCTCGATTAATTCTCTCCTGCACGACTGGGTCGTGCGTTCTGAATATCAATTATAATTATTGCAAATATGGTAATTTGGTTGCGAAAAAAATCATTTAATCTAACGGCTAAAATAGCGTGCATTTCTGCAATCTCGGTACCGGAATTTACTAGGCGTTTTCCTATTAAATAATAATAATATTTATTAATAATACATTAACTGGTGCACAAAATACTGAGGTATGGCCTTCGGAGCGACAACCTTGTCTCGTTAAACTTTTATGGGTACAAACATGCCTGCATAATTTATTTTGATACGCTTAAATACTGAGTCGTGATTTCTTAACTGTTCATGTAATATATTCTTTCATAATTATAATAGGCAGGTATATATTGATTTGCGATTTTTCGTATCTAAACAAACCCTTTTATGCTTTAGAATATGGTAAGATAAAAATATAATTTTATCTGATAAACAGAACACAGCTAATTTTATGAGTCTTCCCCTTTAGTTGTAATATCGGGAGTATCACAGGGATCCAATCTTGGTCCTCTGCTCTTTCTAATATATTATTTATCAATCGCCTTGGTTATCTTCCTGGGTCGTTCCTGAATTCTTTCATTAACTTGGGTGGGATATATTCCTGATACATCTTCGTTCATTAGCTGTACCCGTTAATCTAAACATCTCTTCCTTAGTCTGTTTATTAATCTATTCGTATCGATGGGTTCTTAACGCATGCCTATTGCATTGAAATCATTTTTTTATAACTGCTAAACGATTTTGCGTTAATTTGCTTTTAAACATCACCCACTCCAACCTACGCAGTGAACGCACGTGCCTAGCCGAAGTAATATAATATACGGGCCCCCACTCTCTCAGGTGTTTATGTAATACCGCTTGGATAAAGTTTGGACAGTTGGAGAATTAAACAAGACTAACTTATAAATAAATGGGAGGTGGCAGTATTCGTATTGATCCAGTCGCATTGTCATTTTGCACGTCACTAAAATAAATACTCTGTTTTCAATTATTTAGTAAAAAAACACTGGTATTTTTTATGGAACATTATTAATATGTAGATGCAGACAGAGTGACTGGGCATATAAGTTGAAGTAAATACCTATTCTACAAACATTTTATTATTTTCAACACCTACCTATTGAATACAGAATACAGATTATTAAAATTATTGTTTTTGAACAATGTTTTCTGTTCTGTAAAGGAACAAAGTTTTTTGTTACATTCACGATATCAACTATTTTTTGGCTTGTAGTATTGTTTCACAATATTTCTATGGCAATTTTATCGCAAACATTGAACTTATAATAAGCATTTGTTTAATTCAGAGACATTTTTCAAATGTTTTATTTTCTGAAATTTTTTTTTAATTTAAAGAAAATAAAGATAAAAATAATAAAACTCTTACTAACGATCGCAAACAGAAGAATTTTGATTGTTTCTTATCAGATAAAGACAAAAATCATACGAGGATGACACTCAGTACACTTTTAAAAGAATAAAATATTTTAATGACCATAATATTCGAATCTACATGACATTGGGGTAGGCACTTTCTTGTGATATTTTAATTGAATTTGAATGCTTTCCATTCATCGGTACTTTCTTATCATGTTTTTCTAATACCAAGGTATGTTCCATTTTTAACTTCTACCTACTAAAAAAAATTAAAGGAGTTCGTTTTGACGGAAAGACTATTGGCGGGAAAATTCTGTTTAGGAGGGAGAATCAGTACGAAAATAATTGAGGTTAGAAAAATGTTTGAAATTGATTAGTTTTTGGAATGTGTTGTGTTAGTGATGCAAAAATATAGTAAGAATCTACTTGTAGAGAATAACGAGGAGGACATGGAATTACTGATTCAATTAAAATAACCGTGTTTTGCAAACATGCAACAATAAATAATAAAAACACAACCATACAACAAATTGATCTCAATCCCAAAACACGTTGAACAAATCCGTAACATCAAATACTCTTAAATGACAGTACCCCCAGCTCATTTGATGGCAGCATGCTCTACAAGCGCCATCTAGCGGTCCGAGTTGTACGAATTGGTTTTTTTCATACATTTTCTGATACATATTCTTGATTTTGTCCTCGATATTCTCGAAATTCACTGGACCGGTATCGCTGAAAATAGCTTAGTTTGTTTTTATTAGTGCCGGGAAGGTTTAGAAAGTAGTTTGATAATTACTTATATGTAAAACTGTTTCTATAACGTTTTAAAATTAGTATGAAATACATTGAACTCGCCATGTTTTATTTAGGTTAGCCCATAGATATAACACTCTGGTTAGCCACAGATTGCATATTCTAAAGAAGAAGGTTTTTTTAGCAGAATATTTTTAAAATGGAAAACACGAATAGGTACCTACTTAAGAACTTTATGATTTAGATATATTTTGAAAAAATAAACGTTTGGAATGAAATCAAATATTCAAATGAATGATTCTTTATTTGGAGATAGTTACTTTCGCTGTCAAATCAATTATCGCACCCTAATGACAAGTGAAAAAATCCCGAGCAAGGCCGGGTACACATCAGATAGTAAATTATATAAATATAAATCGGTAATTCAAAAAATAAATATAAGATGACTTTCATATGATTTCTCTCCTTTTTTTCTCATGTATACTCATACATATATATATATTTTAAAATAAGTTATTAGGATTGTATTAACATTTAAAGTCTCACTGCTCGCGCACTATAAATTGTTTAGAAAGAATTTTTTTTATTACAATAGCAATACAGTCTGGAAGGGCTGTAGCCCGGGCCCCTGTAGGCGGTATTGTAGCATGTTGCCAGTATTTTGACATCTATGATAGTTGATTACACGCGTAGCTTTTAGCGTGTTGCCATCTCCAATGTATTGTAAATGTCAGGAGCTGCGCGTATTATTATATTTCTACGGTATTTGGTAACATTAAAACTCAATTCGGATCATATCAAATTATTCAGCACCGAAAGTTTGCGAAATTAACGAAAAGTATTAGATTCGTATTCCGATGTGTGTCAAGTAAAAAAAAATACTGAAAACATTTAGCACTTATAGATTTTTTGCAGTCACGTATGAAGTTTCCGATCTATTTCAAAGCACCATGCCACCATTATATTAGAATACCCGTTCTGAATGAACCGAACTGACAGTTGTCCTAGTTTTTATCTTCCATTTTGAAATCATGATTAACGTGTCGACTTTCGTTGAGATGCAGATTATGCGGCCTTAATTGTAGGCCATTTTGAAACGCCTCTTATACGACATCAGACATTATGAATGAAGATCGCGGTGATCTAATGTTTACAATCTTGATTTGTCAACAACGTTATTTGGGCATGGGTAATGTAATGGATATTTTGTGGCAGCAAATTAGTTAATTCGGTAAGAAATATTTATAAATTACTGAAACTTGGCTAATAATTATTGTTAAACAATATTAATTGTTTGTACGCAATTGACCTAAATAATAATAACATTTTTTAATATTGGCATTTAATTGTAGATATATATTATTTTGGAACTACAAAATGTCATTACTATGGCAACACCAAGATTCTGACTTTGTCTTTGAAATGTGTTCTTCATATTCAAATGTTTTCACATATTACCATGTTTTAAAGAAATAAAGCAAAAAACTCGTAATTTTTTTTCCCCATCTTATTTTTATATATCTTCTTCTATTATATTAAGAAGAATGTCCCGGGCGTTTGTTTGTTTTGTATACAAATTTACAGTTTAATTCGAGCTTGATGAAATTTTGCACACTTGACTTTCGAAACAAGAGGTAGGTCACTGACACGTACCAACATCAAAACTTTCCTCCAAACCATTCATTACCCCGAATAACACCGGGTACTTCAGCTATTATATGATTTTGATTTTGTTTTTCATTCTTATATATCTGGTTATTTCGATGCATACAATTGCAAATAAAAAATAATGAATTTTCAAATAATTATCTTCCTTATAATACAAATAGTTAAAACATAAAACTATCTTAGATTATGGTGTAGAAATTGTGTTGCCGTTTAAAACCTTTTAAACGATCGCAGCGCCCTTTTTATCTATTTTTAAATGTCAAACTGAATGTGACGTCATCAGATTAAAAATCCAGATTAAAGTAGTATTGAAAAATGCCAGGAAGCTGCATAATATAAGGATAATGTAAATTAAGATTATAAATATTGACTGGAAATCCTAATTCCTATGGATATAAATAAAAGCCTTAATTTGTATATAGTCGTAGGTAACTTTCTTTGCATGCAAATTTGATAAAAAGGAAAGTGATACATTATACTGGAGCGAAGTGCCAATTTCCTTTGAAATGCGAAACCATTTGAATACTACGCATATCCTTACATTCTTTCTTGTCGAAGTGGCAATAAAATGTAGACATTTAATAAAGTGGTACTACATTTTTTAATAAATGTATGGCAATACCAAAGTTACTAACTATGTCTTTGAAATTTTGTTGACCACATTCGAATTTAACTCTTTGTTTTAAAGAAACAATTCAATATACCATAATTCGCAATTGTACGTATAAAAAACTTGATCTCTGAATTTGACTGTGTTATTTATTTATTTATCTAACATTTAATACATTGTTATTTCGATAGATAAATTTCAGAAGTACAATTGTCTTCCTTGCATACTGATAATTTCTGGATACCGTTTGATGAAATTAAAAAAAAATCACTTGGACCACTGTGCCTTTTTAAACTTACAAATAATCTTGGTGTTGTCATTTAAAACGTTTTAAACGATCGCAGCGTCCTCATTTTTAGTTTATTAAAAAAAAATCAGACTGTAAAGCGCGTTTCAGACGATACTTTTTTCGTTCAGATGGGTTGTATTTTTCTATGGAAAATTCTATAGTAGATTCCGTAGAAAAGGATGACACATATAGAAATCTGGAATATAAAAAAATATCGTCTGAAACGTGCTAAAGTAGTTATTTAAAAAAAAATGTTTCTCTATTGAAATGATGAAATATTTACCTAGAGGCACTCTCAAGATGTGTTCATAACAGCACCTTCCCCTGTTCATGACTATGTATCCCCCCCATCCGCCCTCACTCTTTCACCGTGCGATTCAGTCGTTAATTTACAACAATAAATTAAATTTATTGTTAAAATCTGTAAAAATTTCAAAATAGCTTGCCCATGTTATATTGGTTACCGGATAATTCAGCACACGTATGAATCGGCACACTTTAAAAAATCAATAAAGTCATTAAAAGCACGAAAATAACTAACCAAAAACCTAATCTAACCTAACCTAACCTAATATTTTTTTTTATTACCAATAAACAAAAGATTAATTAGGTTTTTGAACAAGTTTTTTTCCGTACTTTTAATGACTTTATATCACTCTTAATAAGTATGCAGATTCATACGTGTGTTGATTTGTCATGGAACCTGTTATATTATCTACAAGATACCATCCAGACAGCATCCTCAAAGGTGATATAGGCCTCAAGGGAAATTATTTCCCCCAGAGCCTCCTGTATGGAGTTACTGTAAAAAAAAGAGAAAATAATAATAGTATTTGGATGATTTTGCATAGCGTCGTTTTTGTGCAAAATCACACCAAGGGCGCTGTACAAATATGTTTGCCAATGGTCCATCTTATCACTAACTATAGACAGTCTGTTATTACTACTAATGGTTAACAAATTGCATTCACCGGTTCATCGATCTGTAATACCAAGCTATATGTACAATGCATTTAACACATGAACGTGATGTGGCGTTAAAATATACATGTTATTTCAAATACTTTCGATGTTATTAAGGCTTACGCTTTACTGACTAGGTTCGTCTAATTTTAACAATCTTTTTTCTTATCGCACGGTTGATAAATTAAAAATAAACGATATATTGTCTTATTTTTATCAGATAAAGGAGGATTTCAAAGCTCCACGGCTAATGCCAAAATTGCGTTGCAAGCTGAAAATAGAGAATTTTGATTTAGAATTTCTGAACGAAAGAAGCTGTGCAAATTGCATGATGCCTAGAGCTGAATGTTAGATTGTCTGCCGCTGTGTCAAATCAATCATTTTCATCTCGCTATGTGATTTCTATCAAAAGCCTAAACAAAAATTGTCGTAACATCATATTGTTTGTTTTATCTTTTTTTTATTATTTATTTTTAATTAAAAATGATTTAGTGAAATGAATCTCGGGTGAAACCGGTCAGCAACTAAGTACCTAGGTAACTTTATAGCTTCGATTAGTTATCTACACGGTGTTCCGGAGCAACTTTCACTGGCGGTGGCCGCTTACCACTTACCGCGAGATCACTTTCAAATTCGTATAGCGATACAGTAGACGGTAGTACGGTGATACGGTGAGACGGTGAGACGGTGGGACAGTAATATAGTAAGACAGCGGTAAGACAATGAATTAAACAAGACAACTCAGCGCCGTCCTTTCCCTTTGCACGAAAACGGAGCGGACAAATCGTGATGCGGACGACTGATTCTATGTAATTGAATGCAGGTATTAGGTATACGAGATCAGCTTTTCGGGCATCAAAATTGCTCTCTCTTTCTCATCTTTAGTTCAGTTCATACTATAATTGAGATCTTCTTCGTTTTCTTGTTCGAATGGGGGAAAGATTGGATGGAGCAATGCGACTTTTACTCAAAGTTATCGCTATTATTGTCCAGAACAAAAAGTTACTTTAAATATGCCGATGTATGGGTTTATGCATTACATTTGTTCGATCTGGAAACTGTGCAAAACAATAAAAGACAAGTCAAGGTATGTTACCAAAATCTAGATTCATATGAACTGACAGCCTTGAGATTTGTTTTGATTGTCTTTCCCTTTTGGATCTTTTAAAATTATGATTTAGACCTGCTCTTCTGTTACCAAGCAATGTGAATACAATATGCTCTGAGGGCAAAGTCTGTATCTCGTACGTTAGCTAATGCAAGTTAAATCGGTTATAAACAATATATATTGACAGTTTGGTATCCCGTATCGTGATGAACACGTTAAGTTTGCGTTTAGGTCAAAAAAGAAATCCCTAAAGCAAATGAAAGAGAAGACGCTATGTTTATGAAAATTGTCAACATGTGTTGTTTATGGCCGATTAAACTTGCGTTAGCTAACGCAAAAGATATAGTTAGTTATTATACTATGTTATTGTTGTGTTAAATATAAACGCACTTGTAAATGAAATGCACATTTGACCATCGTTTTACAAGTGAGTGACAGGTAGAGGTTATATATCAGAGACAATCTTATAGAAGTAGCCATAGAGTTATTATAATAGATAATACCAACAGTTTGATGTAGAGATCACCTAGTATTTTCTATATCAATGGTTAGGATGGTGCTTTGAGGAAATTTCGCGGGTGTTTCGGATGGATGATTCAATTAGAATCATTTCATGGGAGCGTATTTTAGTTCTTGGTACTTGTTCGGTGTCATAGTATGATCATTTAATTTTGATTATTAGAATTTTTAATGATATTTTATGTTTAACCTGTTTTTTAGCTCCATTTATTTAGTATGTGATTGTACCTTCATGCTATAAATTACTCAGTGTGAACCCAACCAAATATTTAATAGACAATTTATCTCAAATAATCCAATTCATTGTACCTTTCTATGCTTAACAATATCAACGTTATAAGTAACAATAACCAAATTCCGTAAAAATATGAAAATACCTCCAGCTTCTGACATTTCACATATATTGAGATGGCAAAATTCTACATTAACGCCTGTAGTGTTCCGCGTAGACGGAATTGGGTTTTTTCAGAAATTTTTATTGATTTTCTGTGAAATATATTTTTAATTATTATAGAAACGAAAATTCTAAAAATTACGTGTCTACTAACATTTATAAGCCTCGCCGCTCGACGCTCGCGCTGTCTAGTCGTTTAGAAAGAAAATAAATACTTATTTAATAAATTGTGAGAAATTTTCTTATCTTTAGACTTCTTTTAGCTTAACATATCACAATTCTTATCATTATTTTATTTATTTATATATGCCTTAATGAGGACATTAAAATATTATTTATATTTTTGTCTATTTAAATCATATATAAATAAAGTAAAATAAATTACTCGATTTGTGATACGTTGAGCCAAGAGTCTAAAAATAAGAAATTGTAGAAAATTCATCACAATTTATAGTACAAGCGTTTTATTCTCTTTCTAATCCACCAGACCGAGTACAACTGGCGAGCGGCGAGGCTTATAACTCTTAGTACAAACCTAATTTCCTCTTTAATATTTTAAAAATTATTGGTATAAAAATGAGTAAAATCATGAATGTAGGTTACATAATATTTATTTTTTGAATTATCGATTTCTGATCTGTACCACAGCTCATATTGTGTATGTAAACCCGCTCGCTCACAGGTCGGTATGAAATAAACATCGCCCGCGTACACCAAGAATGCGGGCAATGGAAGTACCAAACACCGCTCCCGCGCCGCACCGACCCGTTTACAGGCTCCAATAGAAACATATGGAACGGAGCGCTCTCGATATCACGCATTCCGACCCGTGGGCGAGCAGCCTTAAAACTCCTTCCAGTATTTGATTTTAGGCGTATCTAGTTCTATCCATTAATCTAACGTTAATATGGGTAGGTACTAAAAGTCTTAACGTTGTGGTTATGTAAGTACTAAAATCTGTCACATAACAGTTCCGTGGTATTGATTTACTACTGGAAAGTATGAAAAAAATTATCCGCTACAAGTTTTGTACCAATTAATAATAAATTACTAATGTTATTATTATTTTATTGGCTAACCGACTCCGCCTTGATTATTTATACGCCGCTATTGCTATATTTATATCTACACAGCCTCCACCGACCTGTAAACATTAAACCGGCGGCATAATACTATAAAAGAAGGAATAATGGTTGCCCAATAAAGCGGGCTACATACTTTTACGTCTGATAAAATGTGTCGCAAGCTCGGATTATAAAATTTAAAGAACACTGCACTCGCCTGCATATTACAGAATTATTTTGAGTTCTTTAATAAAAAAATATTTCAAAAGCATGACAGAAAACAACTGCGCTCGGTTTACTATCCAAGCGATGCTAAGAAGACCGACCGTTGTGCACAAATCGTCCCCGATAATGGGATGATATAATTTTTTTTTTTTTACTACTGGTTACTTTATTATCATATAAAAGCCCCGTTGGGCGTATATAAGAAGGAAGTATTTGTATTTTTTTTCATGTTATTTAAAAAAAATATATATATATTTAATATTATTTGTGGCGATGCAATTTGAAGTCATTCAAAATCATGTGTTTTTGGATTGAAAATTGATGGCCTGAAAATATCACAGATAATTTAATGAAATACTGCAGAATAAGTAGAACACAGATCTCTTGGCCTTTCGTATAACCTGACAATTTTGGTGAGTCTTTTTGTAAGCCTAGAAAAAAATAAAGTGTCGGACCTAAAAAAAATATTCAAACAGCAAAATCTCCTACTTACGAACCCTTTTTCCGATATTGTCGTATTATTTATTGTGGCGCATTAAGTGTTTTAGAATATGACCCGAAAAACATTTTAATATTTATGTCTGAGCTTCACAAAATAAAAAAAAAATCACGCATTTTGGTAATGTTTTTTTTTGTATAAATCGAAACATGCGCCTGGTGTTAAGCGGGAATTTCAACCTTTTCGCCACCTGCAGAAGGAGTGCGTGATTTCGTTCGAATTTAACGAAGTGGATCCCTTTAACAAAAAAAAATATAAGTAAATTTTGACTGACCAACTGGGAACAAATCCCGTTTTAGGACAGTCAAATTAACAAGTTCACTTCCATATTAAGTGCCTTTATACAAATTGACACTCCTTCAGTTCATATTAAGTGCCTTTATACAAATTGACACGTTCAGTTCATATTAAGTACCTTTATACAAATTGACAAGTTTAGTTCATATTAAGTGCCTTTATGCAAATTGACAAGTTCAGTTCATATTAAGTGCCTTTATACAAATTGACACGTTCAGTTCATATTTAGTGCTTTTATACAAATTAACAAGTTCAGTTCATATTGCTAAGCTAAGCGGCCGTAAAACGTCTCTTTTTACATATAGGAAGCTTTTTTGTACACATTGACTAGTATGCAATGCTTACAATAATGTAATATGACCAACAAAATTAACTGCATACTCGTAGGTAGTTTTCCGTCGCTACACGCCAATTCATAATGTATTAAGAATTTTTTTATAATTTTTATAACGGGTTGGCTCGCTCTATGGCGTTTTTATTTTATTTTTATGTGATACCACACAAGAGTCCCAACTGCTCCTAACCGTCTGGATCCAGTGAGACTGGCATCCTCAAATGGGGTATGTTGTAAGGCTGAAGGTATTGAGGAGGGGAAAAAGATGGGGAAAGAGGAAGGTGGCTATTCAGATCTGGTCACCAAACACGGCTAAAGCCATTTCAAGCAATGTTTCGATTCTGAATGGTGGTTCTGAAAGAGCGATACTGATAGTATCTACCACTCATTATTTTGAATGAATAAATTGTGAAATAACACAATTTAATCAAATAAAATTTACTTGGGCACGCCGGGATTTGAACTCGCGATCTTCGGATTCATGGCCAAGGATCGTAACCACTTAACCACGGATTCCGTCACCATCACAATTCGTAGTTCGAGGAAATTGTTACTTCTTTTCAACGTATTGTAAATTCAATATCCTCCACACTTGCGACCAAATTATTGTAAAGATTTATATGGAATGGAATCGTGGTTGTGGAATATGAAATTAAATATTTAATTGAAGATCTAAATCTAAAATTGCAAATAGAATCTCAAATGCACCCTTTCTACCCTACCATAAATACATACAATTTGTCTTTCGATTTTCATGATTTAATTTTATTAAAAAAAATAATTAAAGTAAATCAAAACTAATAATGTTGTTATTAAGTTCTGAAAGAAATTTACCTTTTTATTATTGTGACAGCTGTTTCAGTATTCAATGCCATTTTAAAACTGTGGTTAGGTCACATTGAGACGACTTACTTATACGATTTTATTTACCCCTTCCCAATTTTTATTTTCGTGGTGTTTAAAATAATTTATTAATACTTTCGGTGAAAACCGATTTACTCAGAAAATAAATGTACTAATTGAAATTTTTATTAGGTACTTACAGTTGAAATTTGTTTTCCCCGCTTTTAATGATGTCATGTTTTTATAATTTTTTTTTATAATGACGCAATGTATTTAAATGTCTATATAATTTTATATATTAACGTTATTTTAGGATCATTAGTTCGGTTATTTATCTCTAGTTGTTCCAGTAAATTTAAACTAAGACCCCATTCTTTAAGAAAAAAATAAATTATGTTCTACGAATTAAATATAATAACAATTAATAATTTAATCTATAATTTGTGTTTACGAACATCTTAATTCAGAATCAGAATCAGAATCGAAACGTTGTTTAAAATGTCGTTGACCAGATCTGAAGAGCCAGGTATTTCCCAATATTAATTTTCCCCATCCTCATTTCCTTGCCAGTCGGAAGCAGTTGACTCTTGTGCGGTATTCACATTATAAAAGGAAACCACTAGAAAAACGTATTAAATAACATAAAAATTTGGTGGCTACATTCTCTAACTTTTGCATCGTATTCTAAAGTAACTTGTTTTAGTCGTAAAGTATTTGAATTAATTTTAGATCTAATCACTGGAGTGAAATGGTTCGATATGAAGTGTCCACATCGGAAACTTAGCGGTATTTGGCTTTGGTCTAAACACTCCAAACTAGGCTGAGGGCTTCTTGCGATGTTCGGCCCCTTTTGGTCCGGTGATCACGTGTTGACCAAATTACCGCTCGAGTAGCTATCTATCAGGTAAACCCACTTCTCGGGTCCAAACACGCGAAGGGCGTGAGAAGTATCATTTTGCAATATCAGAAAAGTTATTTATAGATGATTTATAAATATTGTACGTACTTTTTAACAATTTATTCGCTCTGGTTCCTCCAATCATTTTTTTTTTAAATATTTAATGGATATTTCAAAGCTCCATAGCTCATGATGTAATTGGTGTTGCGAGTTAAAAATATTGGCATTACAGCGATTGCATTGATTGCATGGAGTCGAAAATTGCTGAATTTCTCAACTCTGGTTGATTGTATTATCTACATTCATCAATTTAATTGAACAACTGAATGTTTTTTTATAAATTCATATTTGAAATGTATATTTTCAAATAGACAGTTAAATATACATTTAAAATATTGATTAATTAACATTGCGAGCTAAAAATAATATCGTTGATTCTTCAAAACGCCAGAGAGAGAAACACCGTTAGTTTTTTTCTATTTTAGATATTCATCCCAACAAATAAGTGTAGTAGCTGTATGGCACGTAGTGAATTTTACCTCTAATGAGAAGAAATCTATATTTATAAAGAAGAGTGTCCGCAGGTTTGTTTGTTTTGTAACAAATTTACAGTTGTACACCGAGCTTGATGAAATTTTGCAAACTTGATCCTCAAAACAATAAGAAGCTCACTGTATACATAAGATTTCGAAAAATCACCCCTTACCCTTTCCCACCTCTTATAGCAGAATTTTGGCACTTCTTGATGAAATTTTGCATGCTTGATGTTTAAAATAAGAGGAAAATTATTGGGTAGGGGTAGGAGTAACACATTGCAACCTCAAAACTTTACTTCAAATCATTCATACCCCCGGGCAATGCCGGGCACTATAGCTGGTTAGATAATATGAAAGATAAAATATTCTATATTGCTAATAATTTTTTTCCTACGTATGTGATTTTGTATGAGTAAAACGAATCGGATTGAAATTAACGATATGTTTTTTCGGATGGCAACAGTGATCTGCAATTGAATGGCAACAAGTGTATTAATTGATTATGCAGCTGTGCTAGTGCAACTCTCAAATTTCTACATAAAGACGTCATTAAACATTCCATACGATATTGTTCATTAAAATCCTTTAATTTTATTACGTAAAAGAAAAGAAATAGTTTTACGTAGATATGAAACACAAAGAAGTCAATTTCATTTATTATGTTTAAGTTTTATTCATAAATTTCAACATTTGATTATTGATGCCGTTTTTCGTTGAATTATTCTCATCTTTCAGCACACATAACGTGTTTTTGTATATTCTTATCGTGACATTGCAACGCAAATGTATTTCACAAATAAAAATGACGATCTGAGCAGTTATTTCCTTTCGTATTGAGTAACTGTCCTTTTTATGTGTTAAGGTTTGTTCACGTCTACCAGCACCGCGCAGAGCAGAACAGTACGTACAGACACGGCGCAGACGCGAGTATTCACATTACACAGCGCAGCACAACACCTACGCGAGTACAGCTGTCAACTGAACTATCAACTGAGCGTTAGCGTCCGCCACAACATGTTTGAGGATTATATAATATCCTATTTTCATATTTATTATTATTTTATAACCTGAATTCCCTGACCAATTCAATCAATTTATCGTTATCCATTTTCTCGGTTTTAGCAATATCTGCGACTAATGACGCCAACTGTCGAAGATGGCTGTGCTGACAGTATTTGTTCATATTAACTGCGCAGGCGCAGACGTCACAAACGGCACCAGAACGTCTAAATATTCTGTCCGACAATCTCGGCCGGTGCTTGCCCGCGCATGTGCTGATACATTACGCTTATGTACGTTGTATTAAGAACGGAAATTTAAAACATGCATTTTTTTCAACTTTAATCTACAGACAGTAAACACATTCATTTTTTTTTAAATATATGAAGCAGTAGGCAATTTTTTTTCTATTGTGCTTGGAATATTATGCCGTGTTGCGTTTCCCCGTTATTTAGGTCACCTTTAAGGATTACATCTCGGCATTCAAATGCGAGTATGAGCTAAAAACTGGTAATATAGCGGGTTTTTGGTCGTCCGAATAATATACGAACGAAAATTATAAAAAAACTAGCCGAATTACCCGGCGTTACCCGGGGTTATGAATGGTTTGGAGGTTGTGATGTGTTACCCCCCCCACCCTTACCTCCCCCCCACCATCACCCGGTAGTTTTCCTCTTATTTTGAACATCAAGTGTGCAAAAATTCATCAAGAAGTTCAAAAATTCTGCTTTAAGAGATAAGGGTGTATTTAAGGGCGTGGGGATGATTTTTCGAATTTTCACATAGACAGCGATCTTCCAATTGTTTTGAAGATCAAGTGTGCAAAATTTCATCAAGCTCGGAATAAAACTGTAGATTTGCAAACAAAACAGACAAACAAACAAACACCGCCCGGGACATTCATGTCTGTACATAGTATAAAACAGTGGCGTGCATTGTTTTGTGAATTGTGTATTGAATTTTTGAAAATGGCGAATGTACGATTAAATAAGCGAATGCGAAATTAATTTGAAGATCTGTGTCAGGCACAGCTTTTCAGCCTTTATGAACTGCGCGCCTCTGGTAGAGACAGATTATTTATGATGAAAGTAGAAACATAAGCATATTTTATTTATTTGTAACGTTTAAAATCAATTTAAGACAGAACATCACGATTCGTGGCAACCGGATTTGAGATATAATTTAATTCCAATGGTTTCCATTCATGTTATTATTTTATTCATGTCCACGGGAAAGTTGTACAAGTGGTAAATGCCACATTCCGTAATTATTGCCTAAAATTTCCAATCCGACTGTTATTTCTTATTCTATGTCGAAAATAATGCAGATTTGACGCGAGGTCTTCTTGGAATATAATTAATAATTTATAACACATTTATTAAAAATAGAAAATAAATATATACAATCAGTAATTCAGGGGAACTGAGCGGGTGGTGTGTAATTCAGAACCTGTAAAATTTAACGGTTCCATGACTATGACCTCTATATCCATATAGATCAGCAAAAACGCCGATTCTGAATATATAGCTTTTATTATATATATTTAATTATACGTAGAATTTATAAATCGTTATTTAAAAGTGAATAAAAAATCATCTCATCAAAACACCTTGTTATGTTTGGAACATTAAATTTGGAACATCTGACGTAACATGCGCATTCTGTTTTTGGATTAGTATGAACATTTTTATTTTTCAATTTTGTTTTGTATTTTAAATATGTAATTTTTTTAGTTAGTTTCGGCGAAATTTAAACTTAATTCGGGTGACTTTAAGCTCTATAATTATTGTTCAATATAAAAAAAAATATTATTAACGAAATAAATTAGAGTATTCATGAGCAAAGCAATTATCAATACGGATACTATAATAATGTTAATGCTCAATACTATTATTATTCTTTGTGTTAAAGTTTCTAAAAATATACATTATGTTTAGTTATGGTTTACCATGAATATAATGTAAAATTATTTATGGTAAAGCTCATCCTTGTTTTGACATTTGACATTCTAACTTCAAAACTCATCAAAACCGACCGGCCACAGATTTAGAGCGTTTTGGCGGGCTTTGATAAATTTATATTGATCGAAAAATTATTTTAACTGTGAAAACTAACTTTAGAAAAAAAAATCTAAATATACGGGTATTTAAGTTTGAACTTCTTTTGAAAAAACTACTTTTATTTTCTTAAATTAACTCTTTAAATATAATACAAATTCATCAAAAAAAAAAAAATTAGAAGACAACCTCATTTCTCATGAAAGAAGCACAATATATAAAAATGAATGTTTGTCTGTCTGTCCTCGATTTTCTCGAAAATTACTAGACCGGTTTCGCTGAAAATAGCACAGTTTGTTCTTATTAGTGCCGGGAAGGTTTAGAGAGTAGTTTAAATGAAATTTAATATGTAAAACTGTTGCTATAACGTTTTAAAATTAGTATGAAAAACATTGAACCCGCCATGTTGTATTGAGGTTAGCCCATAGATCTACCGCTCTGGTTAGCCACAGATTACATATTCAAAAGAAGAAAGTTTGTTTGGGTAGAATTTCAAAAATTTTCAAAATGGAAAACACAGATAGGTACCTACTTAAGAACTTTATTATATAGATTATATATGTATTTCGAAAAAAAGAAATGTTTCGAATGGAATCAAATTATTAATTTATTTCTTTGTTTAGATATAGTAATATTCATAACAAGGTACTACTTTCGCTGTCATACCAATTATGGCAACCAAACGACGAGCAAGAATTCACAACTTCATAACTTTATTAAAAATAAAAATAAAATCCCGAGCAACGCCGGGTACACATCAGCTAGTAAATACATATTATATTAAATCAATTCGAGACCTGTAAATGAAACCGTCACGCTGTTTTATTAAAAAAATATATATAAACAGAGTTTAGTCTGCCCATAATAACAGCGCGTTTTGAAGCAAAAAAACGTGACTTTACATTTCAATGGTAGATGAAATTCTTCAAAAAAATTAACCACAAAACTTAGCTGTTTCATGATAATTGATTGCACATGTGATGGGCGTCCCATCAAATAGAAAACTTCCGGCTTATGCATAAATATTAAAATTAATTATGATGGGCGATCCACGCGGATTAAAATGCTGGGCTGTAGTTTAGTTAGTAACGAGCGCGACGAGGGAAAATAACAAATCAATTCACGCAATTAACAATCAAATGCACAAAACCATTCTTCATCCATTTTAATTCCCGTAAAAACTCAGCTTAGAACAACAATATTCAATTATTATAAAAAATTTAATACACGTTTTAGCGATCGGACAAAGGAAAACATATACGTGCTTGTATTCGGATGATGCGGCGACCTCCTTTTTATATTTGAAACCACTCAAGTCCCAACTGCTTGGGGTCAGCGGGTCCACGGAATCCCCGATTTCAGGCAATGTTGTAAGACTGAGGTGGGGGAGGGAAGATCGGAAATACCTAGCTATTTGTGGAACGAGGTGCTAAAAGTAATCTCTTTTATCATTTATAAAATGCCCGTTTCAATTTATTTATTACTAGCTGAAGTATTCGGCGTTATAAATGGTTTAGAGTAAAGTTTTGATATTGTGATGTGTTATCTCTACCCCTATTCCTCCACAGAAATTTTCCTCTCATTTTGAACGTCAAGTGTGCAAAATTTAATTAAGATGTACCAACATTTTATCTTTACGGATAGGAAAGGGGGATGGGGATTTTTCGAAATCTTACGGAGACAGTGACCTTCCTCTTGTTTTGTGGGTCAAGTGTGTAAGATTTCATCAAGCTAGGAATAAAACTGTAGATTTGTATACAAAATAAACACACATCGCCTCGGATATTCTTCTTTATATAATAGATTTTATGGATAAAAAACAATATAACATCACACAAATGGAAAAAAGGAGGGCACACAGAGCAATGACAAATATTTATAAAGAAGTTAGTGTCCCAAGTCTTAACAAGGTTTTGACATAGTCCAAGAATTGAGTCTTAATAGAAAAAATAATATTGGCTTGCGACTGACAAAAGTCATTTGGACTTACACCAAAAAATTGAATGCTTCGACTTAGAGTAGACAAGTCTCGACATTCTGAAAAAAGGAGAAACGTATCCACAGTTAAAATAGCGTTGATTGAGGAACAGGAATTTATTATTTCGGAGTCTACGGGAAGGGATATTTCAGCTGGATGAGTTTTAACAAAGAAGGTGAGTCAATAAATACAGTTTATAATTTTGATAAACCCCACTGTTTTTGTCCTAAACTCGTTTTTCCCTCAAAATAATTCAAACATTTTTACAGATAGACAGGTTACTTTTAATTCCTAACCTCCCTTGCCATAAACTTAGTCAATATTTAATGTATAAACACGAGTTCTTACTTACTATATATATATAACCTATATGTTTTGTAAAAGCGTATTACTTTTTGCTTTTATTAATGGATTTGTCGAATTTATTTCACAAGTTGATATTCAACTTAATTAAACCCATCAATTTTACAGTCTTCCACAGCACAAAAAACGAACTAAACATAGTTTGCAACTAACTACGTGCAGAAAATGTTAAAAAACTGGGTCGAGGTTGTTGAACGCCATCCGATTTTGGCACAACCTTTCTTTCTTCCACATCCGCGCACCTTCTGACGCATCCAGTGATTTAAAAATGTTGAACTTTTGTCCGTTTTTTTATTGAACAAAAATATTTATGAATGAGTACTTGTGAAATTTGAATACAAACGCAGGCATTTTTTATTTTATTATTATTAGGTAGATAGATTTTTGATAAATTATTTAATTTTAATATACACGTTATAATTATTTTTTTAATTTAATGTAAATCAAATTTAATAATTTATCGAAGGAAGCAATCACTTTGTGTCTTGACATTATAATTTAAATAAAAAAATGTTTTTGTTTTAAGCCACTTTATTTTTATACATATTTATGCATTCGACCGGTTTCGGTTGTACTCAACCTTCTTCGGGAATGTACACATATAAACTATGTTTCAGTTTATATGTGTACATTCCTGAAGAAGGTTGAGTCCAACCGAAAATGGTCGAATGCATAAATATGTATAAAAATAAAGTGGCTTAAAACAAAAACATTTTTTATTTAAATTAAATTTAATAATGTTATATATTCTATTTTTTTTATTATTGTGATAGGCCACGTTGAGACGATTTTTTTTTACAGTAAGTATATAAATACAATATGATTCATATAGTGTAACAAAAGCATAATATAGCTGTTCCTCACCATAAAGAAACAAGGTTCTTGTGTTTGGTGAGGGATTTTCGATTTTAATTAGATCATAACTTAAAATATTGTTGTACAATAGCAGGAAAATATGAATTAGTCGTGTAAATTCTTTTCTTTAATAGTATTAAAGAAAAGAAAAGATATGAAAAGAAACGCAAGGTTTGTGGAAAAAATAAAAAGACAAATAATTTTATGATAATAAAACATAAAAGACTATTACAGTAGTTTGAGGTAATTTTTTTTAATTTATGTTGGAATTCATGGATATTTTCTATAATTTTAAGATTAAAAAGAAGATTGTTAAAAAAAGTTATTACTAGATATAGGTAGGTTTTTTGACGGCCTCCATGGTCGAGGGGTAAGGCTCTCGACTACGAATCCAAAGGTCGCGGGTTCAAATCCCGGCGAGCGCAAGTAATTTAAAAAAAAAATAATTTGTGTTGTTTCACAATTAATTCATTTAAAAATAATATATAGTATATTTGCGCACGTTCCAGAGTGGAAGATACTCTCAGTATCGCCCTGGTGAAAGACCACCATTAAGAATTGAAACGTTGCTTGGAATGGTTTTTAGCCGTGTTTGGTGACCAGATCTGAATAGCCAGGTATTTCCCCTTTTCCCCACCTTCCTCCCCCCTTTCTCCTTCCCCTCCCCAATATCTTCAGCCTCACAACGTTCCCCATTTGGGAATACCATAGTCTCACTGGCTCCGACGGTTCGGAGCAGTTTGGGACTCTTGTGTGGTATTAAGATAAAAAAGGTGTTTTGCGTATGCTTAGTGTTGAATTGCGGGATTTTAATGTTATGCTGATACCTTGCGGAAATATTAAATTCTAATTTATTTAACGTTTTTTCTTTAAAAAAATTTATTATTGCATATTTTTTATACATTTCATCTACTGTAAGTAAATTGAGTATTATTTGTATGATTCTATTAACCCCACCTAATTCAATGGTGCCTAAAATGATTTATTACCGGTGAAACAGATATACTGAGATGTTGTGTTTTACATTTTTCAAACATCTGTCACAATAATAAAAAAATACTAAAAATCTTGCAGAACTTAACAATAACACTATTAAATTTGATTTACATTAAATAATAAAAAATAGATTTTTACGAATTAAATACAAAAACCATTATTAATATGTTATAATTTTACCGATTGTGTTTTTTTCACATCATCGCGTTTTCTTACCTTTAAATTATATAGTATATACACTTTTTACATTGTTGTGTATTATTCTCATACCTAGAAAGTTATCTGTGCAGGCGTCCAAAGAGGAACTTAACACACGACCACTCTGTTTATGCATAGGTTACTGTAGTAATATCAATCAATCAATAGTAGCGACGCCCATGTAATTTTGTACATCTTTTCCTAGTTAGTAAAACTGCAACTACCATTCTAAGCGGACAATGTTGCTTATGCAATGATGCAGGATTAGCTAGCAGAAGATTGAACCAAAACCACCTAAATCTCAGAGGTACAGGTAGTTTTGATTAAACACACGATCTCCATGTGGCAACTCGACGCATTTGTCGACTTAGGTGTCCATGGTCACCTTTTCATTGTCATGGCAATACTGCACGTAAATTTCAATCACTCATCATACCAAAGAACACAAACCAGATCAAACCACAAAAAGAAATTCATTCTTTGATTGTACATATTTGCGGGATTTATCAGTTCGATTTCTACTTGTATTTTTAATGATTTTACGCTTGGTATATTGAGGGCCGTTTTTATAATCGTCAGTTCGTAACGCTTGATACTATTTTTAACTAACATTTGGTCTACCGCCCGATTTTGCCGTTTTATAAACGTTCGTCAGATTACCGATCGTTTGACAGCTGTCAGTTGTTGAAATCGTGCACTATTTTAAGTAAAAAGACAAATATAATTTGCATTTGTGAAATTTATTCCTGATTGAGCAGTGAGGGAGATGACGAGCGAATTTTAAATTATTCAAGGCAAAAACATAAGGTTACGAACGGATAACGGGTCTGTTGACAAAAACGATTCGTTACTAAACATAAATTTTATACTTCATTTATAAAACTGGCCGTTAGTGTGTTTCAAATGCATTAATATTTTTATGTCACTTAACTTTTACGGTTTTCGTTAAAGACATTTATGACATGCCTACTTGTTATTTAATAGTAATTAATGAACGTTTTTACGTAGCGCTATTTAGTAATTAAATCGCCTCAAGGGTGTTTTGCATGTTATTGATTGTAAATTGAAAGATTTTTTAAAGAAATATGTTTATGTTGTCTTTTAAGGCTGAAAGAAACCTAACACTAAATTACTAATGGCGGTCATTTAAACGTTTAAAACAAAAAACACTTTTCGCAAGTAATGCTTTTAAATATTGAAATGAATTGTATGTTGGCGTTTATACTCACGGAATATGAATGGAATAAATTGTTTCTGTAGATTTAAAGCTCTCAAGAAACTTATAAAATACATTTTATATTAACATATACAGTATTGCTATAAGTTTATTTATAAGGACTTGAGCATTAAACTTACAATAACAATTTATTCCATTTCATATTCCGTATGTACACCCGCCAACAAACAATTCATCTCAATATTTAATACCATTAAGTCCTAGAAATGTTGTTTTTTTTATTTATTTATTTTGTATTAACATTCTCGGGTTACGAATAACCTGATAATATTTGAAAATCTACTACTACCATCACAGTAAGCGGAAGATGTTGCTTGTGCCGTGATGGAGGACTTAGCCAGCCGAGGAATTGAACTCACGACGCCTGTGTGAGACCCGGAAACGATGTCAACTCAGCCACTCGAAAGTGCGTCCAAGTCAAACGTCACTGAGTAACAGCCTTTAGTCTCTTTCTCTCCTGCTTATTGTGTTTAGCTAAAATGGATTAAAAGTGTACCTATACGTTTATACAGTTACCTATTCGAAAAGTTTTCTAGTTTATTTTTTTTATTACATTTAAAATTAACTTTAAAAAAAAAAAATCATTTAAATTTCAGTTTACCAAGTCCAATAACAAGTTTGAATAATGCTATATGCAAGCAATGCATCTGTTACTGATGACTGTGTTCAGGTCAAGTCTGGTCACGATACTTCTGAGGTGAATATTTCTCTGATGTTACAAAAAGATATTTATTCCTCCTCCGTGAATAGAGAATCGCCAAATATTTAAAACTATTTAATTTAGGGACCTACCTACCTCTCTAAAACAAAAATAAATTGTCATCGATTTCATCGACCGTAAATTAAGAATGTCGTAATATGGCAACACCCGATGTATAAATAAATACTACTTGTTGTTTTTAACACATTTTAGGCAGTTCACCTTCATGTGGGCTACGGGCAGGTAGGTAGGCACCGTTAGCGTTACATACTCCATTGCATACGGGTAGGTGAATGCATATAAAACAGTAGTAGTTGCTTTACTAACAAGTAGGTACTGTTCACATTAATTCGGCCACTCTACCTGCATACGAGATTTATTAAAAACGCCGTAAGTAAGTACTCGTTGTATTCGTTTTTTTTTCTTTGCTACGCTCTCTTCTGTCAGTGATTGCTTTTAAACGGTGTTTTTTTTTAACATGAAGTATGCAAGAAATGTTAATAAAGATTATTAACCGATTAATAAGGAATGTCAGTCCACTTAAAAAAAAATTGAATCATTAATGACGTTCTAACTTAAATAACAGTATATATTTTTTCTAAATTTGATTTTCATAGTTAAAATAATTTTCAAAGGTTCAATTTTTCAAAACCCACCGAAACGCTCTAAATCTATGGTCGGTCGGTTTTGAGGTTAGAATCTTAAATATCAAAACAAGAATGAGCTTTACGGTACATAATTTTAGATTATACTCATAGTAAACCATAACTAAACATAAGTAATAAATTTACATAATTTTAGATTATACTCATAGTAAACCATAACTAAACATAAGTAATAAATTTACATAATTTTAGATTATACTCATAGTAAACCATAACTAAACATAAGTAATAAATTTACATACCTTTTTAGAATTTCTAACTCAAAGGCTAATGTTTAAAAAAAAAAAACTAATAATGGTATTCAAAATAAACATTATCATAATAAATTGACAATTGGTACGCTTATGAATATTCTTAGTTCTTTCATTAATTGGCTTTTATGTATTGAATAACAATTATGGAGCTTAAAGTCATGTTCTATTTTTCTTTTAGGCGTTTTTTATATTGTAGAATACTCTCTGTATCGCCCTGGTGAAAGATCACGTAGCCGTATTAGTGACTATATCTGAATAGCCAGGTACCTTTCTCTTTTCCATATCCTTTCCTTCCCCAAATCTTTCAGCCTCACAACGTACCCCAGTCCCACTCGCTCCGGGAGTTGAAAACTCTTGGGCGGGACTTAACTATGCATAAAAAAATAAGGTGACCAAATAAATCAATAAATAATAATAATTGTTTAATTTTATAGCGCCGTTTTTGTGAAAGGGCAAGTTGAAACCTCAAGGGCGCTGTAAAAAGATTTTGTCAGAAATCAACACACGTATGAATTGGCACAATTATTAAAAATGATTACAAGTCATTACAAGTACTATAAAAAAAACTTTTCCGAATAATCTAATCTAACCTATCCAAAATTTAAAAAAAAATAAGAATGTTCGATTACATAAAAAAATTTTTTTTTTATATTTTTCGATTTCTCTAAATCCAAAATTCAGAATATTCCGAATCAGCTCCAGATTAGCATTCTCTAATATGAAGGGTATTTATTTTATGATGTGTGTTAAGGGGTTGACCTTTTGTAGGAATTCTGTGAAACCAGTTCTTCGGCCTTGCTGTTCCTACCTCCCATTAATCTTGTGACTGCTAAAAAAATAATCTCAATCCTGCTAGATACTGCGAAATGTTAAATAATTGTGTTACTGTTCGGATATCTGTTCGCATAGGTCGCGTCCTTCGATTGAAAATGTCATTTTTTTTCTTCTAAATATGTTTAAAAAGGTGTTTTTAACATGTATCCGCACAGGTGCATAGTTGGAAGATACGACGAACGCGTGGCTAACATTTATACACGGATCGTGCTTTTTTGTTTTTACGACTAGTTCTTGTGTTGACAACTCGGCTGTGAGACGACTCGTCTACTTTTGTGTTTCCTTCTTTCGCATGATGAAGAATAGCCAAATATAAACAGCCAGGTACAAAAAGTTTATTGTCCTCAGGAAAATGGGAGGGAATGGATAAGAAGGAAGAGAGAGATTGAGAATAGCCTGGATGATCAGGTCTTGATGAATTCAAAATGTAGCTTAAGTCTTTAAACAAAAAAAATGATTTTGATTTTTGCGCTTTCACCAGCTGAAAGTATATAAAATTTAAATATTTTAGAAGAAAAAAAAAACGCTTTTAGCAAGTAATGCTTTTAAACATTGAAATTAATTGTTTGTTGGCTAGTATACACATGGAATATGAAATGGAATAAATTATTATTTTAGGTTTAAAGCTTCCTTCGGGAAATTATTAAACTACAATTATTATTGTAAAACCGAAAATATAAGCCGTCAAAATGTTGCCTTTATTTGCGGCAGGCCAATATGCAATGACTGCTGCGGCAGTACTGCAGCACTGCCATTCGTATTATGAACTGTGCTGAATTGTGTCTCGTGCGACGTCATGGGACACGATTATATACGTTTTACCCGAGTTCACTTTGAAAGTTCGTAACTTCGTCATTTTTGGAGATGTCGAAAAACTAGTTAGACTGTCATTATTAATTATATAATACACTTTAACCGAAATATAAAAAATAGAAGATAACGTCATTTAGAATCATTTTCTTAATAAAATAAATAAAAAGTTGACTGTGAGGAATTCATATTTTACATCACTGTGAGCCTGTTTTATAACCATCCGTTTGTTACGCTTGATACCATTTTTGACTAACATTTGGTCTACCGCCCGATATCGCCGTTTCATAAACGTTCGTTAGATTACCGATCGTTTGACAGCTATCATTTATTGCCCGACAATCCCTATTTGAAACCGTGCACTATTTTAATTAAAAATGTAATAAATAATTTGCATTTGTGAAATGCATTCCTGATCGAGCAGTAAAAGTGTTGACGGGCGAATTCCAATTATTCAAGGCATTAACTAAGGTTACAGACGGATAACGGTCCGTTAACAAAAACGATTCGTTACGTAACAGAAATTTGATACTTCGTTTATAAAACTGGCCCTAAATATACCTACTAACTAAGCAAATTTATTTTCGGGTGCCAATGTCGAAAAACGTAATTAAAAAAAATTATAATACTTATAACACTTAGGATCTTATAAACGTACGTTGACCATACCGCTGAGATGGTTAAAGAGTTGAGTCCTGACATTCTTATTAATGTCAACTGGTTCAGTAATATAATAACTGTATTCTATGCATTTATGAATTATTAATAAATGAGGCTTTCAATGTAATATGTAAGCAGGTATTACAAAATTATCTATCAATTAATAAACTATTCAAACAGATAAGGACTCTTCTACAAAGTAATATTTAATTAGTTGAGTGTAAATTAGAAAATTATGTGAACAATGAATTTACGGACAAGGTATTTTGGTTAAATATATCAACTAATCTATATATGTAAAAACAAATGTTTGTCTGTCTGTCTGTCCTCGATTTTGAAAATATCACAGTTTGTTCTTATTAGTGCCGGGAACGTTTAGAGAGTAGTTTGAATGAAATACAACACGTAAAACTGTTGCTATAACGTTTTAAAATTAGTATGAAAAACATTGAACCCGCCATATCGTATTGGGGTTAGCCTATAGATATACCACTCTGGTTAGCCACAGATTACATATTCAAAAGAAAAAAGTTTTTTTGGGTAGAATATTTTCAAAATGGAAAACACAAGTAGGTACCTACTTAAGAAGTTTATTATATATTTTGAAAAATAAATGTTAGGAATGAAATAAAATGTTCCTTTGTTTAGAGATGGTAATAGTCGTCAAAATCGCTATCAAATCAATTACGGCACCCAAACGACAAGCAAGAATTTAAAACTTCTAACTTAAAAAAAAAAAATAAACAAACAAGGCTGGGTACACATCAGTTAGCATGCAATAAAATAACAATTACGTGCTAACCAGTGTTAAATACGCTGCAAATACTCAGACATAATTCAATTAGAATCTTAAAACTCTTACTTGCCGGTGCTGTAAACTGATTTAACATGTCTCGAATTATTTCAATATCTCTGTTAATGTACCAAACACAGAGTTTCTCATCAATACATTTATGTATTGAATAAAATATACAAAAGTTATTAATGAACGTGACAGAAAAAACGTTTTGCCGAAAAATCGGGAAAAAATTGTTATTTTATTTTTGACGTGACACCACACAAGAGTCCCAGCTGGTCCCAACCGTCTGGAGCCAGTGAGACTATGGCATCCCCAATTGGGGTATGTTGTGTGGCTTAAGCCGCTTAAGGTATTGAGGAGGGGAAGGAGACGGGAAAGAGGAAGGTGGGGAAGTACCTGGTTGATTTCTATTCTGAATGGCGGTCTTTCACCAGGGCGATACTGACAGTATGTACCATTCTCGAACGTGCCGCAAATAGACTACATATTATTTTAAGTAGATAAATCGTGAAATAACACAAATTAATCGAATAAAATTTACTGTTAGTGTAATGTAGTTAATATACACGTATGTCTGCGTGGGTTAATAACTTGCCGAGTGGCGCGGTAATGAGCAATAGGGTACGAGGTTTCGCTCACCGTGCCACGATGCACGGTCGACAGTAGTACCCGCCAGTACGTATCATGCGTTTTATGTGTGGCCGATGTTTTTTCCTCGTTTTCAGCACTCGTACAGAATATTTTACTTACGTACTATTAAAAAATTATTTATATTATTAATAAATAATGGAAACTATTCATTTTATACTGTACAGTACACTCGCTGTACCCAGTACACCGAGTGTACAGCACCGGAGCTCGTGGGATTTTCTAGCACCACCGCAAGGGAAGGGTTAATTATATTAAATAATTATTAAATATTATTTACATTGATGAAAGACGTATCGTACCTGACTACACCTGCCATTGATCCGTGAATATTAAATATGATAAGGACAGTTAACATAATTAATGATGCACCGAAAGCGGGAAACTGAAATGCCCTTGACATCTTAACATCTTATCTATCGATTATTTAAATGATATCTCCACAGTAACGACAGATTTGCTTGCGCAAATTAATAAAGCCAGGGATATGGGGATCATAATTTTTGTTGCATTACCCGCCATAAAGTTTAACCTTTCGTGTTTATTTTGTAATAAAATTACTAAGTGCACGCTGGCAATAATCCTTACAGATTAAGGAGAACTACTTAGCCGATAAAATAAATTAAAAATTATGTGAACACCGCAAGAGTCCCAACTGTTCAGAGTCAGTGGGAATATGGCGTCCCTATTTGGTGTATTGATGATAACGAACTTCAGTAAAAAATATTACTGCTTAAAAAAATATATATAAACTCGGATACTAGCCCCAGCTTTGCCTGGGGTTATGAATGGTTAGGGGTAAAGTTTTGAGGTTCTGATGTGTACCCCTACCCAGTAATTCTCTTCCTATTTTGAACGTCAAGTGTGCAAAATTTCTTCAAGAACTAGCAAAATTCTGCTTTAAGTTGTGGGAAAGAGGTAGGGGGGTGGTTTTTCGAAATCTCACGTAGACAGTGATCTTCTCCTTATATTGAAAGTCGAGTGTGCAAAATTTCATGAAGCGAATAAAACTGTAGATTTGTATACAAAACAAACACACACCGGCGGGCCTGGACATTATTCTTTATATATAGAAGAAGATATTCACAGAGAACGCAAACACCGATTTAGAGTATACAAGTTTCATTATAATTATACCTAGAATTTATGAATCGTTATTTAAAAGTGAGTAAAATATCAAAACGCCCTGTTCTGTTGGTACTGTTGCATTCGACATCTGATGTTAAGGATCTTGTCCACGCGTATTCTTCTTTTGGATTTGTAAGGAAATTTTTATTTGTCGATTTTGTTATGTATTTTAAACGTAATTTGGGTGACCTTAAGCTCTATAATTGTTGTTCAATGTAAAAAAAAACAATTATTACGTACCAACGTAAATATGATATATGTTCATTGGCAAATTGACAACCAACCATTTATGCATTATAAATATTGTTATTATTTTTAATACAGACTGTTTGAAAATGGCCTTAAATTCCGAAACAGCTGACACAATAATAAAAAATAAAAATACTTGCAGAACTTAATAATAACATTATTAAATTTGATTTAAATTAAATTTCAAAAAAAAAAATTCGATGGAGTTCTACGAATTAAACACAAAAACAATTAATATTTGTTATTATTCTTAGAGTTACATTTTCTGAAAAGGTACACAATGTTATTACTTATGTTTAGTTATGGTTTACTATGAATATAATATACCATTCTTGTATTTTCATAACCTCAAAAACGAGCTTCGGCATATTTAGAACACAGACAAAATTGTTGAAAGTATGGCTAGGTTACATTTTTATGCTTTGGTACACTGCAATAGATAAGAGATGCAGACATTTTACAATATGTCCTTCAATTAAAAGCAATTCAATTTATAGAATTTAAAACGTCTTGAATTTTTGCATACAAAATCGATAGCAAATTCGACGGCCCAGTGACGTCACATCAAACAACCCATAGATCTCGTACGTTTTAGCGGGCTTTGAAAAATTTTAACTTTACAAATATTTTAACTATGAAAACGTACGTTAAAAAATATTTCAAGATGCTGGTATTTAAGTTAGAATGTCAATGTTGATAAAAAAATGTATTGGACTTACTTATTTTAAAAAAATATATGTCAAAACTCATTAAATGAACTCTCGGGTTTGCTAAGTAAATTTGCATTCGAGTTTCCCAACCGTCGATTCTGAAAATTCATTTAAAAGTCGATATGTTTAGTTGTTCGGTTGGCCAAAGACAGAGACAGGGACGTGTTTTGATTTCGATAGGTTTTTTAGTGACGGAAGGATGCGTTGGGAATGAAAATTCTTGGAAAACATTCGAAAGTAAGTCGGTGCATTTCCAAAATTGACCCCAAACCGAATGGCCGTTCCGTTTATCGAAGTACTTGGCATTTATTTTATATACCAAGCTTTCTTTTCCACATGTTGAGTGTTACCAGTAATTAATCGGGCGATTATTCTTTGGTAAAAGTCTCTGGCATAGCGACACCTCATTTATCTGAGGTAACTTACCTGTACATACGTATTTATCTGGAATGGAATTGGAGACACTTCATTTTGTATACAGGTCGTTTATTTTTAAAAAGGGATAGATCGTTACAACGGTAATATACAAATATGAATAATAATATGAAAATACTATGCGAATACAATACGAATATAATATGAATACAATACGAATACAATACGAATACAATACGAACACAATACGAATAAAATACTAAAAATAATTAAAAATATAATACATAATAAACAGAGCACATATCACAGAAGGCGAACGGTTATTTCATTCTATTCTATTTTAGTACATAAAACAGGCAATATGCCCAAAACTTACATACATGAATGTTTAAAACGCAATATTAATTAATAAGTATAAAAAACAAGGAATTATTATCTGGCAAAAATGATACTAAAGCAAATGACAAACAAGTGATATATCGAAAACATATTATAAGTAGGTGTATGAACTAACTCCTTATTGTCGCCTGTGTTGACCGGACACTGTTTTGGTATTCAATAAAGGGCATCATCACATTATCAGTTTGATATTAATGATAAAACTTTTTTTTTAAATTGGTTAATTGTGTCATTAAAAATGTCTATTTCATAATTATGTTATTTCTTAATATCCGCGGTAAAGGAGAGAAGTATCCTCTATTTGTATGAAAGGTTTTAATATAAAAAAAATGTATTTTATTCTCCTTGTTGGTGTATTAATGTTGATTTGTGATAAAATGTTTGGTGTATCAATTGATGCATGCATAATTTTGTACAAAAGGAATACATCAGAAAGTTTACGTCTGACTGGATTGCAGTTCATTGTGCGAAATTCAAATTGACTGGTTTGACCATAGAACGACAAAAAAGATAATTAATATTATAAATTATAATTATAATCGTTATACTAGGGAAACAAGACCCCAAATCGTTGTAATTGTGACAAGATTAATTGTGGAAGATACTCTCAGTATCGCCCTGGTGAAAGACCGCGATTCAGAATTGAAACGTTGCTTGAAATGGCTTTTAGCCGTGTTTGGTGACCAGATCTGAATAGCCAGGTATTTCCCCACCTTCCTTTTCCCCTTCTCCTTCCCCACCCCAATACATTCAGCCTCACAACATTCCCCAATTGGGGATGCCATAGTCTCACTGGCTCCAGACGGTTGGGAGCAGTTGGGACTCTTGAGCGGTATTCATATAAAAAAAATATTCAGGTACAAGGACATTATTAATATTTATTATACATTCATAAATATTTCACTGTTATTTTTCGCATGCGTTTGCCATTCAAGTATCTGATCCTGATTCATTTGCTATTTGGCTACATCCGGGTAGCAAATCAAGCATCCAATTAGTTATGCAAGGTCCGGTTATAACACTGTCCACTTCGTACCCATTTATCAATAGAGAATATACCAATCGAGAATATAGGTACCATAATACCAGTGGCGTGCATGGAAAGCTGTGCTTTCACCAAAAAACTGAAGAAAGCAAATGCATTGAAAATTACCCCACGGTACATAGTCGCTGATAAAGGTACAAGTTTTATCTAATGTATTTTTGGAACGAGTAGGTAATCAAATACTTTTATGTGATTACCGCACACTAATCACACCTATCCGGGGGCGGTGGGTCTATGGCATCCCATTGTTTGTATCGTGTGGCTGACAGTTGTGGGAATATGAGAGGAAGGTTTTAAAATGTCTTGCTCTTCAGATCTAGTCACTAAAAATGTGTAAATTTAAATAATAATTTATTGAAAAGCCATTAAAAATTTAAAAAAAAAAACTTCTTGATTTTGATTGTTGCCACTGAAAAGCTTACCCAAGGGTCAGCACTAAAAATACACACTCACGGCCGTTCTTCCCAACTTTTCGAATGATCAATCTCAGGCACCGATCAGCCAAGTGTTTTGTTGAGCAGCGTTCTGGTTGCCTGTTTCCAATCACCTTTTATCGTTGAACATCCTAAATTGTCTATGAAGGTGCTCGCCCACTTTCAGGGACAATAAAATAGTGCCCGCTCACTTTTATAGAAAATAAAATGTCGTCAAATGCCGCGATCGAACATTTCGTTTCGTACATTTGACATTTGAGGTTTCTCCCTCGTGAATAATAAGACAAGACGTAGCTTATAATAAGTAAAATAAGTTAGATTCTCTTCAGTTTTATTTAAAATGTGCAAAAAACATGTTTTTGACATTCGAAAACGGGAATAAATATTTGTCATTCAATATTTGAATCGCTTAAAATAGATCGCGAACCAATAATGACATTTGACATTTCGGTGACATTTTTTCAGCCTACAATAACAATTTATTCCATTTCATACCCGTCAACAAACAAATCATATCAATATTTTAAACCATTAAGCGATTTTTCGGCAATTAAAACAAAAAAAAAGTATAATTCGAGAATTTGATTCAGTGGAAACCGACATTTTCTTTTTGAATGGAGTAACGCACGCCACTGCAATATTATGTCGGCCTAGTTGTTACTTGGAACTGAACAATACGCCATGAGTTAGATTCGCGTAAGGATCGCAGGCTAAACTTCTGGACAGGTTTGATCTAAATTCTTCGAATACTTAGTCGTTTGGACAAATAGTCGTGATATGTCTAAGAAGTTATTTTACCATTATATGATCTCTGATTTATTTTTCAGTTGAAGGTCTTATGTACTTTGCGACAAATCTCTTCTCTATATATAAAAATGAATGTTTGTCTGTGTGTCTTCGATTTTCTCGAAAATTACTCTAGAAAATAGCACAGTTTGTTCTTATTACTGCCGGGAAGGTTTAGAGACAAGTTTGAATGAAATCCAATATGTAAAACATTTGCTATAACGTTTTAAAATTAGTATGAAAAATGTTGAACCCGCCATGTTGTATTGATGTTAGCCACAGATTACATGTTCAAAAGAAGAAGGCTTGTTTGGGTAGAATATTTTCAAAATGGAAAACACAAGTAGGTACCTACTTAAGAAGTTTATTATATACGAGTAGATATATTTTGAAAAATAAATGTTTGGAATTAAATAAAATATTCAAATGAATGTTTCTTTGTTTAGAGATAGTTACTTTCGCTGTCGAATCAATTGTGGTACCCAAACGATAAGCAAGAATTCATAACTTCATAATTTTATTCGTTAAAAATAAATGATTCCGAGCAAGGCCGGGTACACATCAGCTAATATCTAAGTAAAATATCAATCCTGTATATAATTTTCACGTTTGGACAAATCCTGACTAGACATAATATATCATTCAACAAATCACAGATTAACAAAAGGGTATTTTGGCTTGATTTAAAATTTTCTTTCAGGTATTTAAGGGCCAGCTCTAAAAAATGGCACTTAAAATAACTTTGCGTGTTGCTAACTTAAGCAATTCCATAAATTATTTATCTGAAAATGCTATACGGTTAGTTAGGAAAATGCGTAAGGTTTCAAAAATACCAATATCATCAAACCGTAATCCTTAGATTCTATGAAATACTTCCCAAAATGTCTGTAAATATGTGCAATTTGAAAATCTAGTACGTATTTCATATAGAATTTAAAAGATTACAGTTGGAGGATTATTGTCTTTTAAAACCTTATGTATTTTACTAATTACCCGAATAGAAGTAAAAGCTGAATCATTCGCAGTACTTCTAGAGTTAGCAACGTACAGAGTACGTATTTCTAGGTGGTGATCGTTTTTGACTAACACTGCGTGTATTTTACGCTGTATCTTTCTAACGAATAACTATCGCGGTAGTTCTCCGTGAAAACTCAGTCGCCGACGAGTGCTTAAAAGGAAGGACCGAAAATTAAAAAAAAAAAAACAATGTAATGCAATAAAATATTGGCATTTTAGCGCCTTTTTGAGTGCTGACTCTCAATTTTGTTGAAGTGGCTCCATGTATTGTTTTGAAAAATAGGTTTATAAATTTATAGTTGTAATTTCACAGCTCGTGATAGCGAATTGTATATGTTATTGGCATTTCTTTACAGCTCAATATTGAATATGATAATGAGATTTGCCTTATCTTATCGCCTAGTTCCTCGACCTTCTGAAAGATGTATCGACTCAACTTCACATAGTATTTTCTTTCAATGCAAGCTTGAAACATTGACAAGTGTAAACATATGTTTAATTTGAATTCATCTACAGAAAAAATACTGTTGGCATCACGGAGCAAATAACAAATAGAGATACCCTGACACGCAAGGGAAAAAGCCAAGATAAAGTGGATGGGGGCGAGCTAGGCGTGCAGCCATTTTAAGTAAAATGGCAACTAAGTCAAAAAGGTTCGGCTTCTTTACAAAAACCGAATATATTTTACCTTTTATATAAATTTTTTTTTTTATTTGCTTGCTGCTGTCAAAATCACGTGAAACAAACGTGTGGATTGCTTCGAACTAAGCTGGTGCCAAAATGGGTGTCACTTGACCATTGCCTCCATCCTTAGGGCAAGTATATTAATTCTGATGTCAGTGGTAGGCATCTTACAAGGGTCGGTTGTTTAATTCGTTAGGTACTCGTACAATATTTTATGGTCCTTCAGTAGTTTGATTGTATCTATCCGTGCACACGCGTACACCTATGACAGTGATGTTTTTACAAAACGTCACTGAGAAACAGCCTTTTGGTCTTGCTTACGCCTATTTGTTGTTTTAGCGAAAATGGATTACTGTTAGTTACATGTGTTGATCGAATTAGAAAAATTAACTTTTTTCACTTTCACTGTAATTTCTTTTCTGAAGTCGAATAACAGGTTTTAAACATGATGTACGCAATGCATCTGTGTGAGTACTTTGTATATGTATGCAAGATTGTATGTGCATGATTTTATAATATTCAATTTACTGTTTTCGTGTTTATTGTAAACGAATCGATATGCATTTGTATGCTTAGGTTACACGTATCCAGTAGCAAGGACAGTGATAAGAGTTAACTAGATCACTGTCCCGAGAAAAGTGAAAAGTGCTGTCCACACGTGCTATCAAGTAAGTGATTTATTAAACTCTTGTATTTGCAGTAAGACTTGATTGTATGTGTGTCCAAACAGCGCGAAAATAGCCCCCACCTAACTACAAGGATGAGCGGGCAGCGCGAAGAGTGTTTCTTAACCAAAAAATAGATATGATTCTAATCGAGGCAATTAAATTGATACTTAATGCCCAGCACTCAAAAACGGCCCTTCACATCAGTTTGCTGGTTGCTAGCTCAAGTAATACCACAATTGATTTATCTGTAAATTTTAAACTGTATTCCTTAATTTCAATGAAATACGTCCCAAAATGTCTGAAAATATGTGCAGAGTTTGAAAACCAGTGAAAGCAATTTGATCGTTTTACCTAAAATTCGAGTACGTATTTCATATAGAATTAAAACGATTACATTTTGAGAATTATTGTTTTTTGAAACATTATGCATTTTACTAATTACCCTAATAGAATTATTAACGAATAAATCATTCGTAGTATTTTTTGAGTTAGCAACCTGCAAAGTGCGTATTTTTGGGTGCCGACCGTTAACGGTAACTTACTACTTACCATTAAACGCACTCACTTGAGGTAACCCGCTACTTTCCCACCCCGGTATAAGTAACTAATGGTTACTTCTTCAGAATGCATGTTACGGACCCTAATTTTAATTGGTTCTAAACCCTCAAGTGTTCCTGCATAGCGTTAGCTTAGAAGGAGATTAGTAAAAACACACATCCTAGATTGGTTAGTACATTATACTCACGGTTGACAAAAGTGACTCTTATAAACATGGTGGCTCTGCTCTCCACGTTCATGGTCCATAGATAACCAAGTGGGACGCGGAGGAATACTAACATTAAAAAATCAAAAGGGTACAAAATAAACAAGATGAGAATACTTAGAACCGTCGCTAGGATACTAGGGCAGTCCCTGCGAAACAATGCCAGGCGATTCTTGTTCCCGCCACCCTTCCCAGAAGGCATTGGGCCAGTCGCCAGGATCATCCATTAAGAAAACTGTGATTGGGAGAGACCCTAGGGATATGGAGGGGTCCGGACGGCTGGGAGTGTACCACTGAGTTGGGGAGAAGGGAAGGCCGTCACCACCAAGCGTGCTTCATCGAGAAGTGCACAGGGAATCCGGCTATGGCCAATCAGAAATACTGACTCGGGTTGCGGGAACGGGGGTTAATGTTCCACTCCCTCAAGGGGAGGTGGACAATACACGATAAAATGGATTTTGAGTTCAGTTAGCATAGTTACGTAAAAGAAAAACTCAGATAAATAAGAAAAAATTCACGTACCTAAAAAAACTCATGTTAGAGAAAGAAAAGAGTATAAAGCATTTACAGCACTGTCTACACGCGGACACTGATTTAAAATTAACAAAATAATTTTCTTAACACTTATCACTGACGTTGCTGGTGGCTGCGTGTGACATAGCCATTTTTGTCAGGTAATCGAGTGTTTTTTTAATTGCGCGTAACGCGTTTTATCAGTTTTCGATTATCCCGTAAACACAACAAATAAAAATAAACTCAACATTACAAGTTTATTTTCATGAATTTATAAAAATTGCTTTTCGAACTTTTATATATATATATATATATATATAATTTAAATGTTGGATTCATCCACGGTCCATCGTAAATTTAGTGTACAACTACAGATTTATCAAAGACAAGCGCTGCATAACTATAATTATAGTAGCGACTGCACTGATATGTTTTTTTTTGTACGTAATCGTTTATTACACGTGGACATCTAAATAAATAAAGTTACTTGAAATTGCGGGATAGGCAAAACACAGTAGCTTATAATATTAAGTAGGTACTTAATCATTTTTATTTGTATCATAGCATTAATAATTTTATGGCAAACCCTCTGCCACGTTGTTTTGTTGCTAGGCTCTGCAGGTGGCTTTTGATGGTCCGTCGATGGGGCGTGGTCTTTTCCTCTGTTGACATTGAAAGTCTGAGTGTAATGTCAATGTCTTTACAGCTGTACTAACAAGTATTGATAAGACGGTCAAAACAATTTTATTACTAGATGTAATTATGTTATTGATAAAGTCCGATTTTAAATATATCAATACGAATACGCATACACACACATTAAAACACTTTACCACCACTCCGAAACGTTGTTTGAAATGATTTACCCGTATTTAGTGACTAGATTTGAATATCCAGGTAGTTCCCAATCTTCCTTCCCTTCCTCAATCCGGCTGGTACGCCTTTGTCTTACTGAATCTTGATATCTGGGACTCTGGATGTTCAAATAAAAATGTAGGTATTTTCCCTGTAACGGTCAGCATCCAAAAATAAACAGTTTGCAGGTTGCTAACGCAAGGAGGAATACTTCAAACTATTTGGCTTTAAATTTTATATTGGTAATTAGGAAAACGTATAAGGTTTCAAAAGACAATAATCCTCAATAGGCAATCTTTTAAAATCTATGAAATACACACTGGAATTTTATTTTTTTTCAAACTGCACCTATTTTCAAACGTTTGGTATGTACTTCATAGAATTTACAGATTTCTGTTTGAGGATTATAATCTTTTGAAACCTTATACATTTTTCTAACTGCCCATATAGAATTTAAAGATGAATCATTTATGGTATTGCTTGAGTTAGCAACCTGCAAAGTAATATTTAGAGCCATTTTTTTAGTGCTGGCACTTTTCAAAGCACCAATTCAAACAAACTGTTCAATCCATTTATTTCAAATGGTAGAAGTGAGTTTTTTAAAAAGTTTGTTAAACCACGGCTTAAGAATGAAGCAACCCGGCCTAAGCCAAATTAAACACTTTCCAATTCGACGAAATATAAAAACGTTTACCGTCTTTTGTCGGCAAACTGTTTTAAATTGCCGAAATACCCAGTATTTACGTTATTACAATATAACATGATATGTACGCCGCACGGTTTTAAATGAGATAAATATGGTTGTCAAGAGAAAAATGAAATCTGTGTATAAGGGAATCATGTCATTACGATTTATGGATATTAACTGATACACGGGCGGTACTCATTGTTCATGGGAATATCCGCAGGAAATAATAACATTTGAACACGGTCTGTGAGAAGATTGGAGCAAAATTAACAACTGACTTCCAGGGGCGTGCCATGGCATTTCGGATTTATAATTTTTACTGATTTTAATCAGTTTTTAGAGAGAAGGAACTTGGTTTATCTGGGGCCAATAACCCGTAGTCAATATTAAAAGACATAACAAAAATAATAAGTAAAAACTAGTTGATCGGTCAAAGTTTTTTTTTTACATTTTTTGTTAAATAATTTGTGTATCAACTAAATAACTATAAATATTATGAAAATAATTATTGAAATAACATCGAAACAAACAAAAACACACGACTCCAAGATATTATTTAGTCCGCTGAACATGACGACACTAACAGTTGTTGGTCTTTGAAAATTTGATTCCTAATATTCACACATACTGATATCAACATTCTTCATTCATTTTTACTTATGTTGTTGGTCTTTCAAAATTTGATTCCTAATATTCACACATACTGATATCAACATTCTTCATTCATTTTTACTTATGTTGTTGGTCTTTGAAAATTTGATTATCATATACACATATACTGATATTTACATTTTTCATTCATTTTTACTTATGTTGGTCTTTGAAAATTTGATTCTCATATACACATATACTGATATCTACATTTTTCATTCATTTTTACTTATCCCGGTCTTTGAAAATTTGATTCTCATATACACACATACTGATATCAACATTCTTCATTCATTTTTACTTATGTTGTTGGTCTTTCAAAATTTGATTCCTAATATTCACACATACTGATATCAACATTCTTCATTCATTTTTACTTATGTTGTTGGTCTTTCAAAATTTGATTATCATATACACATATACTGATATTTACATTTTTCATTCATTTTTACTTATCCCGGTCTTTGAAAATTTGATTCTCATATACACACATACTGATATCAACATTCTTCATTCATTTTTACTTATGTTGTTGGTCTTTCAAAATTTGATTCCTAATATTCACACATACTGATATCAACATTCTTCATTCATTTTTACTTATGTTGTTGGTCTTTCAAAATTTGATTATCATATACACATATACTGATATTTACATTTTTCATTCATTTTTACTTATGTTGGTCTTTGAAAATTTGATTCCTAATATTCACACATACTGATATCAACATTCTTCATTCATTTTTACTTATGTTGTTGGTCTTTCAAAATTTGATTCCTAATATTCACACATACTGATATCAACATTCTTCATTCATTTTTACTTATGTTGTTGGTCTTTGAAAATTTGATTATCATATACACATATACTGATATTTACATTTTTCATTCATTTTTACTTATGTTGGTCTTTGAAAATTTGATTCCTAATATTCACACATACTGATTTATTTTTTATTTTTTATATGAATATCGCACAAGAGTCCCAAACTACTCCCAACCGTCTGGAGCCAGTGAGACTATGGCATTCCCAATTGGGGAATGTTGTGAGGCTGAAGGTATTGGGGAGGGAAGGAGAAGGGGGAGAGGTGGGGAAAAAGGTAAATACCTGGCTATTCAGATCTGGTCACCAAACACGGCTAAAAGCCATTTCAAGCAACGTTTCAATTCTGAATGGTGGTCTTTCACCAGGGAGATACTGAAAGTATCTTCCACTCTGGAACGTGCGCAAATATACTATATATTATTTTTAAATGAATTAATTGTGAAACAACACAAATTAATTAAATAAAAATTACTTGCGCACGCCGGGATTTGAACCCGCGACCTTCGAATTCGTAGTCGAGAGCCTTACCCCTCGACCATGGAGGCCGTCAATAACTGATATCAACATTCTTCATTCATTTTACTTATGTTGTTGGTCTTTGAAAATTTGATTATCGTATACACACATACTGATATTTACATTTTTCATTCATTTTTACTTATGTTGGTCTTTGAAAATTTGATTCTCATATACACATATACTGATATCTACATTTTTCATTCATTTTTACTTATCCCGGTCTTTGAAAATTTGATTCTCATATACACACATACTGATATCTACATTTTTCATTCATTTTTACTTATGTCGGTCCTTGAAAATTTGATTTCTAATGTTCACACATACTGATATCTACATTCTTCATTCATTTTAACTTATGTCGGTCTTTACAAATTTGATTCTCATATACACACATACTGATATCTATATTCTTCATTCATTTTTACTTCCAGTTATTATTGCAATATTTAGTACTTGTAACACATTAGGAATTTGATCTAGTTTCATCTGAATTTCATATATCTGTGACTTCGCGTGTTTGCACATGAATGGACTTCTGTATTCAATGTGCCAACACAATTAATAACATATCACTCCTCTACATTTCGTATTTATGACGTGGCATGCGTTGTAATTAGTCTCTGAGTCTATATAAAACTCGCAAATTAACAAATGCCACAAATTGCACATAGTTATTAATGTAATTAACATTATTCCGTTACTTCGATTGATCGGTTTATTAATTTATTTTAATGGACCACTAAAACATTATTGTAGGTACACATCAACACATCTAAGCAACGATTTATTTGTTTACGAGCAGTTAGATCTTAGATTGATCAAATGTGCGGATTTGTACTTATAGAGCTAATACAAATAGACAGAAAATTAACAAAACTTCATATCCCTTTCCTTTTCAGAAATAATCATTTTCTAATTAATTATATACTAAAACTGATAAAAAATATTGAATATAAAATAGCGTTGAAAAGAGAATTACAAAGTATCATTAAAAAAACGTCGAAAAGATTAGAAAAAGTGTTATAGTCAATTAATTATCAAATATATTTTTTTAAAATAGGAGTCTCTTGAATTTATTTTCATATTAATATTAATAATAAAACTATATATGTATATATATATATATATATTTATTTTTTTTAAATTTGTAATGTAATTTTTTTATTCGCAATGTTTTATTTTTTTTAATTAATTGTTTTCCTACTTTAATCAATTTTCGTTAATGTTTATAACTTGCCTTTCTTACATTATTGTGTTCTGTGTTTATCATTTGTCTATACTTGACATTATTATTTTTTAGTATTCTTTATGTCCTGATTAGGAAAGGTTTGCTTTCGAAAAATGTTGATATGTATATATTAAAAAAGAGTAGTGCTTACAAAGTAATTTTTAATTAATTTATTATCAATACAACTCAATTCGATTTGATTCGATTCGATTAGATTCAAAGGTAGCTGTAAAAACATAATACATATTAGTTAATACTATCTATATATACATAAAAATCAATGTAAGTTTGTTTGTCAACGATTTTCTCGAAAATTACTCGATCGGCTTCGGTGAAAATAGCACAGTTTGTTTTTATTAGTGCCGGGAAGGTTTAGAAAGTAGTTTGAATAATAATAATAATATCTTTATTGTAATTAAATTTAACCATAACTAAAAGACATGTGTGATATAATAATGTAAGTGTACAGTGGTTTATAAAGTAAAATAGAAAATAATATAATAACAGTTATAGTTGAAGTTTCACATAACCCGCCTCACTAGGCTAGCCTGTGTTGAGGCAGTAATTTTGCAAATTATTTTATAGTTTTAAAATACATGTTATCCATTATGCAAAACTGTTGCTATAACGTTTTAAAATTAGTATGAAAAACCTCGAACCCGCCATGTTTTATTTAGGTTAGCCCATAGATATAACACTCTGGTTAGCCACAGATTGCATATTAAAAGAAGAAGGTTTTTTTGGATAGAATATTTTCAAAATGGAAAACACGAGTAGGTACCTACTTAAGAACTCTATGATTTAGATATATTTTGAAAAAATAAACCTTTGGAATGAAATAAAATATTCAAATGAATGTTTCTTTACTTGGAGATAGTTACTTTCGCTGTCAAATCAATTATGGCATCCTAATGACAAACAAGAATTCACAAATTCATAACTTTATTAAAAAAAAAAACTTGATCAAGGCCGGGAACACATCAGCTAGTTTATTTTTATAATTTAATATAGTACGTAATATGTACAATGGTTACATAGTATGTTCTAATGTAAATATATACCTTATCCAAAAAAAAACTCATGTGAATGAATTTGTATCCCACTGCCATTACTACTAACTGAACCAATTATTTTTGTTAAAACTCCGTCCCAGCGATTGTCGTACTAATGATACCTTTATTATAAATGCTGATACAAATATTCCGGTTGACAAAATTCTCTCTTTATAAACTGGTTTCAATCGGAGTAAAATTAACAATATAAAGGTATGACCTTCATGTTATATTTTTATAAAGCAAAGGAAAGTCTTCCGACATTTAGCGGATTGTCGGTCAGGGCAAATGAAACATAACTTGGCATTCACTTTGCGCCAGTCACCGAATATACAATTTCTAGAAGTGAGATCTATACCGGCTCGAATGAAAACGGTTGTCGCCAATATGCATAATATGACCTTACGACTTCTAGGCCTCAGAGAGGCTAATGATGTACGAGGCTAGCAGTACATAATCCTGATGTATGACAGTGAGACATGGAACTCGAAGAGGAGGGATCCCAGATGCGTGTGTGTCTTGTTTGACCGTGTTGCTAATGTGGAGATCCAGAAAAAATGCAAGGCTGAGAAAACCGTACTTAATAAGATTAAGAAAGGGAAGCTTAGATGGTTTGGACATGTGTATCTAGTTGATGAACGGAGATATAAGACTAAGAATAATATATGTAGTACGCGAAAGTGACGGTTTTCTCTAATAAGCATTGTGTAGTGAACTCCCAAAGAAAAACTACGGCAAACAAGAGTCACTTGAAATTAAATATTATTACACTTTGAACAGCGCGCCATTACTCCATAGTATCTGTCCGCGTAGATAAACAGCGCGCCACGACTCCATAGTAAAAAAAATCCATCAATAGAAACACGGCACGGCCGTCCTTATGTGCAAATCCCGGATCGCACATATGAATAAAAAAAACCTATGGGTTATTTCATACAAAATGAATACGGTTTCGAACGGTGTCGGAACGTGTGTCATATCCAAAATTTGCTATTCCGGTGCGCAGCGGCTAAGTAAATATTTTTTCATTTTGTGAATGCTATTTATATTGTTTTAGTATTAAATTTTTTTTTTGTTATATCTAATTTTGAAACAGTTAGTTAATTCATGATGTCATTCCATTTTAATAAAGCCTTGGTTGTTAAAAAAAAGGTTTATTAAATCGTATTTAAAATGGTGTGTTCCTCACATATACGAGTATCTAACACGTGCAGTTTATCATTATTTACACGTGTAGTTTATCATTACTTACTTTGCAGTTCATTATAGTTTTTAGAATTTAAATCACCTTTATCTGACATTTCGGATTTTTGGCATAGGTACTTTACTAACATCCCCAATTACGTTAATTCAGTTAACTTAATAGCATTATTATGCGACAAATAACTCGCTCATAATGTTTAAAGTCAATACTTATGATAATATTGAGTTCTTCTTTTTTTAACACTACGCAAACATCAATATTTAAAGAATGACAGCTGTCATCCGAGAGAACCGGAACTGCAGTTAAGGAAAAGGTATTTTAGCCTATGGATAAGGATAATGCCTTATCTTTAAAAAGAACCGGAATCAGGCCCCAGGAAGTTGACAACCCTATTATTCAAAGGTTGTATTCTATCTGCCTGTGACCTTGAGAGCATCCAAATATTAAACTACCGAACTCCTTTACCGACATCGCGGCCACTAGAGCCATCTATACAGAATACTCAAAACTAGAAGTTAGAAATTTTCGAAAGAATTTTTACCAGAATGGGGGAAAGTTGACCTCTCTCTAAAGGCACACGGACACGGTCACAACACACTTCTATCGGTTTATTTCTTCAGTGTTTACAGTGGTAGGTGCCTACTTTACCGAGTGTGAAAAAACGAAATAAATACCTATGGAAACTTGTTTTTTTTTAAGTTCCTACGTAAAGTATAGTGCGATGCTATGCAAGAATGGTTTTAAAATATTCAATGACATTAACAGATTAGGTTTTTTATGCAATAAATTATGCGAGGTTGGTTAGATAGATTAATTATTGTACCTACGTATCTAAATAAATAAATATTGATAAAAGTAGGTAAGTACTTACTAGCGAAGGTAAATCGTTCATCTTTTCGTGAAGCTTTTACACACGATTCGCGAGTCTCGGACTCGTTCATATCTAGCCTGCACAATTACCCTCGAGATTACATAGTATGAGCCTGTATGAAATCACTGGAATGTAGGTTATGTCTGATTAGTGATTATTATGAAATTTAATAAAGTATTAGGTTTTAAAGCATTTTTAAAAATTTAAAATTAAAATAAACAGTTTTGAATAGATAAGTAGGTGAGATACTTTTCAAAGAATATTATTTTACGATGGTTTCGACAATATTCGTCTGCTTGTGTGATATCTGAAAAAGCATAAAATCTCGAACTGTGAGCTCCGGTTTCACGAAATTAGCACAGGTGTCTAGAATTTCGAGGTCAATGCAACTATTATCGGATTCAAAAAGCATTTCTGCGGTAAGCTGTGGAGCTAAGAAATATTTTTAAAAATCTCAAAAACTTAAAATTTATTAAATTAATAACAATTACTTTGTTTAAAGTCACTGTATTTGATATGTAAATATTTACGTGTTCCAGAACCTGAGCTCCCCTTATCAGGATAAACAGTATACCCCTTTCTACGTGATTGCCTATACTGGCTATGAGTCACAGAAAGAGATCAATTTAAAATTTGTCTTATGATATATGAGGCACTGAACGGGGTGGCACCATCATACTTGGCTGATCTCTACGTAAGGGACAATCTTCCTCAGAGGCAACTCACGCTCAGGTCAGCCAAGTCAGATGCGCCGAACAGACTGGTTGAACCCTCTCGTACGGATGCTGCTAAATTTGGGGACAGAGCTTTCAATGTACTGGGTCCACATTCTTGGAAGGACCTTCCATTTGGTGTGAGGTTAGAAAGCAATTTCGAAACCTTTAAGAAAAGTCTGAAAACATATCTATTTAAAATGGGCTATAAACTTTAACAAGGTAAAAAGCGCTCTTGAGGTGATTTTCATCACTAAACGGCTCTATAGATTTTTTTAAATTACCTATGCATAGGAACAGTTGCGTGCATTGCTTCATGACCAAGGGTTGGTTTCAGTGTTATTGAATATATTATTTTAGTGTCCTTGGAAGAGGAAGTTTTTAATATATTCTGTTGATAGTTGGAGGTCTATTTCTGTTATTTTTAAGGAAGATTTCTTATCCTTTTCCTTAGGCTTAAGGACTTCTTGCCTAACTGCGGTTCCGGTTCTCTGGAATGACAGCTGTCAGCTGTCATTCAGCAAATGACATTTATTCAAAATATCAATATTTGCGTAGTTTTAACAAGATAAAAACTCAATATTACGTAAGTTACCATGTTACCAACTACGTTATTATTAACTTTAAACATTATTAGCTATTAAGATTTACAATTATAAATGGAAATATAAATGCAGGCGGCAAATTTCACTTTTAGAAGTAGTGACAGAATAAACAGGTCATTACTATATAGCGAGGTAGGTACCCTTTTACAAAACGTAATTCTTCGTTAAAGGGCGTATTTATGCTATTTAAAAATAAAATAAAAAAGGATTATAATGCACTATGATATAATGCATTTGTTTTAATAAGTTTTTGTTCAAACACTTGAAGATATTTCATCAATTTATGTTTTCAAATAATCTCTTAACAATCTGTTTAGGATTTTTTTACTGTGTCTCTCGGGAATTCCGCAGTTAAGGAAGAAGCCTTAAGCCTAAGGAAAGGATAAGGAATCACCCTTAAAAAGAACCAGAATAGCGCTTCAGGTTGACAAAAAATGTCAGTAAAAGTTGCTTACCTACACGTATTATAATGCTATTTATCTTTATTTTTTAAACTCGCGCATTATTCATCATAAAAAGGCTTTTTTTATGGTAGGCGCTGCTTTTCAGGCCTCATGGAGTGCACGCCACTGCATAGGGATGTGCATTATAGACGGACTTCTTGCTTGGCGGGAATTTCTTACAATCAACCCATTGTTGTAAAAGCACTCAATTAAAAAAAAATTCAATAAATTAAATATGTTAAATAAAACAAACACTTTGTTATAAACCACCGATTTATTTTACTTTCATACAACGTCTCATACATTCTCTTCTGTTAGTCCTACTTCTGACATGGCCCCACTCAAGTATTTGATTCACTTGATCGTGCCATGTCTCTTCGGACGTCCCTACTAAGTTATTTTATTTGCTCCGACGAAGCTTGATCTAAGCGAAACGGTTGTCGTAAAAATAAAATAAATCGGTGGTTTATAACAAAGTGTTTGTTTTATTTAACATATTTAATTTATTGATTTTTTTTTAATTGAGTGCATTTACAACAATGGGTTGATTGGAAGAAATTCCCGCCAAGCAATAAGTCCGTCTATAATGTATATTTCTATGGTTAGTTAGTTAGTTAGTTAGTTAAGTATCATATATATTCTTCAGTTATTATATTTGCCTTAACAAAGCTTAATCTAAGCCAAACCGGTTGGCGTAAAAACTCAATAAATCTATCGTTTAAATTACATTTGTTTGTTTTATTTAATATCCGGCATTATTAAGGTTTTTTTTTGGAATTAAGTTATGGAGTTGTGAATTCTTGCTTGTCGTTTGGGTGCCATAATTGATTTGATTCCGACAGTAATGCCTTATGACGACTATTACTATCTCTAAACAAAGAACATTTAATTTCATTCAAAACATTTATTTTTTCAAAACGTAAATAAAATAATAAAATTCGTAAGTACCTACTTGTGTTTATTCTACCCAAGCAAACTTTCTTCTGGATATGTAATCTGTGGCTAACCATGGTTGTATATCTATAGGCTGACCTCAATACAGCATGGCTGGCTCAATGTTTTTCATACTAATTTTAAAACGTTATAGCAATAGTTTTACATATTGGATTTCTGATTCCTGTTTGTATAAGTATGTTACCCGCTGAAATAAAAAAAAAACTGTATTAAAACTAAACAACTAATAAACACATTGAAAACGTGGCTAGCTGAAAGAAGCTTTTGTATTAGATAATAAGGAAATATTATTTTATTTATGATTTATTATTTTCGTTTGTGTTTTTTATTTTATTTATTTTTTTAATATATTTTTGAATAAATATTTTAGAAAAAGATTCTTGAGAAATATTTATGTGGTAAATTTGTTACATAACTTTTTTTTGTTTTATATATACATATTTTGTAACTTTATCTGTAAATTTTGAGTTTTGAATATCAAGCTCACGTTCGACAAACTATAAAAAAGTCGTTTATCGGGATTATACTTTTTGCATTGTATTTTTTCTTTTGTAAAATGTAAATAAAAAAAAAATTCAAACTACTCTCTAAACCTTCCCGGGTCTAGTAATTTTTGAGAAAATCGAGGACACACAGACAAACATTCATTTTTATATATAGAGATTATGTCAAACAATAAATTGATTGCTTTTTATGAAAAAACTAATTATGTTTTTTTTTTCTATTACAGGTAAGCGAGCCCGTAAAATCCGATATGCCTCTGTAGCAAGTAAGCTGACGCTTTCACTCAACCGTTAGGCCGTTTAGTAAGTCCGCTTTATATCGAATAAACGCAGATAATTTATAGTAACCCTTTATTTGATTTTGTTTACTGTGAAAAATGTTTAACATCTGAACTTACAAGATAATAATAATAATAAAAACATTTACATGTCAATTAATTATTTTCCATATTTTATTTTTACATAATATTTAATTTTAACAATTGACAAAAGGGTCACTGCTCAGCTATATATTCCGGAGCTCGGAGTGCAGCTGGTTTTCAGCAGTGCCTCAAGAAATCAGATAAAATCAAAGTTACATATCTTACATAAAATCTCTATACTTAAATAAATAAATAAAGTTACTTCAATAAATGCAAAATCACTTTGCGGTGTCATTTTCAATAAAATGAACAGGAGATGTTTTGCATAAACCACTATTTAATATGCAAATATAATCGTGTTTCGGAAGCGAAGTTTCCCTCATCAGTATACTGCGAATCCAGAGGGAAGCCTCGCATCCGAAACATTCTGATACTTATATATTAAATAGTCGTTTATACAAAACATTTCTTATTAATTTTATTAAAAATGATACCTCAAAGCAGTTTTACATTTATTGAAAAAGGAAATGTTTTGTTTAAACCACTATTTAATACATAAATATCGACATGTTTCGGAAGCGAAGCTACCCTCATCTGTATACACAGTATACTAAGAAATAATTATAAGAATACACAAATAATAAACATAGAAAAATAATAACGTAGAAATTATATTTATATATTTAATAGTTTCATTTTGAGAATAGTCGATTTTATCTTCAATGATTATAAAAATAAATAAAGATAATAATTTAATTTCTACTTTTTATCGCGCCAACCTGAAGTCATATTACTCAAGTTTTAAAATATAGATATGTAGATACCATATATAATATAGATACGTAGATATCATATATAATATAGATACGTAGGTAACATATATAATATAGATACCTAGATACCATATATAATATAGATACGTAGATACCATATATGATATAGATATGTAGATACCATATATAATATAGATACGTAGGTAACATATATAATATAGATACCTAGATACCATATATAATATAGATACGTAAATAACATATATGATATAGGTACGTAGGTAACATATATAATATAGATACCTAGATACCATATATAATATAGATACGTAGGTAACATATATAATATAGATACGTAGATACCATATATAATAAGATACGTAAATACCATATATGATATAGATACGTAGGTAACATATATAATATAGATACGTAGATACCATATATAATAAGATACGTAAATACCATATATGATATAGATACGTAGATACCATAAATAATTTGATATTTTAGATACTTAGTAAAATAATAACATCGGTTGAAACCCTCATGTAAATATCATTCTCGCCGCATTGAATTAAGCTACTGTTTAAGTTTCACGTGTTTCAGTGAGAAAATATTCGCACGTAACCATAATGATAAAATCGTAACGTTCCGTCTGACTTGATCGTGCTTATTAATTATCGAAAGGCTTACCCGGCCAGCGAGGAGGATGGGGAGGGTAAAAGAGGTGGGGGGGAGCCGGAACTGGAGGTATCGAAAACTGGTCTAAATACCAGAGGCGCTCTCGAAGCGTGACCGCAATATGAAACAAAGACGAATTCGGGGGGCATTTTAAGGTTCCCCGGAGGCGCCACTGGAAACTATGAGAACTGTCATACAAACCGGTTTCGTAATTCTACTGTCTACAAGCAAAATTATGATGTATGACCGCCATCATAGCAACAAACTCCCGTATTTTGGTGGTCACAAAAACTATGAATATTTCCCGAACATACAAGTGCATTGCTCGCGTACAGCATTTATCAAAAATATTATTCTACTTCAGAAATGAAAATTAAAAAAAAAAACGTTTTCAAAAATTAAAAAAAAAGAAGTTTACCTTTTTTTAATTCTATTTATTTATTATTTTAGTACATAAAACACGAAATATGCCCAAAACATAACTCACGCATGATTGAAAAATAATGTTAATTTATAATTACATTAAACATTATAATTTAATTAATCTAATAATTAATAATACATAAACTATTCACTATTGTTAGCTGTGCTAATGATATACTGTTTTGGTAGTGTTGACTAAGGGCATCATCAAGTCAAAAGTGTTTAATCGGGTCATTAAAAATGTCTACTTCGTTGTTAGAGCAATTTTCAATATCCGCTGTAGAGTATTGTAGGTATTGCGGTATTGTAGGTTTAAAGCTGAATTTCTCCAAGAAACTTATAAAAATGATTAAATACTGTATTTTTATAAGTTTTTTGAAGAAATTGAGCTAAAATTACAATAAAAGATTATTCCGTATCATATTTCATTCGTACACCCGCCAACAAGCAATTCATCTCAAAATTAAAAAGCATTACGTTCCAACATTTTTTTTTCTAAAATTTCGAAATTAAATCCGTATGTATTTGCGAATTTTCAAAATAATTTTATTTTTAACCTTAAGCCAACTTCTCATGAAGGATATGAACGTAAGTACCAACATTTATGAACAAAATATTGTAGTAATAAAACTAGCTTTGCTGGAATCATTAATATATTTTGAACATGTTGCCATTTTTTTATGTGAATACCGCACAAGAGTCCCAACAGCTCCCAACCACCTAAAGCCAGTGAAACTATGGCATCCCCAATTGGGGAATTTTGTGAGGCTGAAGGTATTGGGGAGGGGAAGGAGAAGGGAAATAGGAAGGTGGGGAAATACCTGGCTATTCATATCTACTCGCCAAACACGGCTAAAAGCCATTTCAAGCAATGTTTCAACTCTGAATGGTGGCCTTTCACCAGGGCGATACTGAGAGTATCTTCCACCCTGGAACGTGCGCAAATATACTGTATATTATTTTTAAAAGAATTAATTATGAAACAGCACAAATTAATTAAATAAAATTTACTTACGCACGTCGGGATTTGAACCCGCGACGTTCGGATTCCTAGTCGAGAGCCTTACCCCTCGACCATGGAGGCCGAATAGCGAAGTCTTCAAAATAAAACAGATTTAATTCCTAGGAACTACTTCGTTCTAGACCTACCAGAATTAAACACTTACAAAAGCAAACGAATAAATTAGCCGCGATTACCTTATAACTTATAATGATGGAATTAATCTAACTGAACAACCACTCAATTCCCGTCTCAATACAGGCGTTTCTCACCCACTGAGATGGGCAATACGTCTGCATCAATTATAGATATACTGCCGTCTTAAGTAAAAATACAGTATCTTCCTCGAGACTATCAAGGAATATACTGTGTTTTTACTTACCACCGCAATATATATCTAATAAAATAAATAAAATCTACTTAATGCATGCGTATTTACAAACCATTTTGGTTAGTAAGTACTACAGAAGACAATGTTAACAACTCTCATAATGAAACATGAAACCGAAAGACACAGAAGAGAAAAACATATCGGTAGCAACTGGGACTCGAACCCAGGACCTCTACCTATCCGGGGCAACCGCTTTACCAACTTAGTTAATTAGACCAGTTCAATTTATGTCATCTTCATCGATATCATATCTCAATTTCAAGATTTGTCAATATTATTCTTCATTTTTAATCCCATATTATTGGCAGCTATCATTACGATGATTATAAAGTTCTTCACGAACACAATTTCAAAGTAGACGAGTAAATGTGACTGAAATCTTTTTATTTTCTGTTGTTTTTTCCGGTACCCCAATCCGTACCGTCATTTTCATCGGTATCATACTTCGATTTATAAGAACTATTAATATCATCTTCTATAAAATCTCATATATTTTTGACTGCCATCTTTTCATCATGACTACAATATTCTATCCGAGTTTATTTGTAATCTTTAGATAGTGTCTCGGATATATACCTATCCAATTTTGATTTATTTATTTAACTGAAAACAGAACATGTGCACACTGGTTACATGTATTCTAATATTAACATAATGTACAGATATGGATCAACTATTGACTTTTTTCTACAAATCTAGAATGAATATAAAATTTTTATTGTATTAATAATAATTGGGTGATCTGTATAGCGTCGTTTTTGTGAAAAATCACATGAGTACCATCTGTACAAATATTACTTGCTAGGGTTTATCATTATTATGTACAAACAGATACAGACATAATTTCTTCAAAAGGTATTCACTTTGTGGCGTCATTATTAACAAATAAATTAAAAATTATTTTGTATTCACCACTTTATTAATATACATATATCTACATGTTTCGAAAGCGATGCTTTCTTCACCGAGAATACATAGAATACTAAAAAATAATAATGTCAGAAATTCTTGCATTATTGTGTTCTATATTTATCATTTGTCTATACTTGACATTATATTTATAAAAAATATTTTTTAATTCATTTATTAGATAGAGACATACTCGTGTACTTACCTGGCAGGTCACTCCAGATTAGCACGTTATTTGAAAAAGTTTTAGCTTTGAAAGATATATAGACAGAAACCGTTACTATTATATTTGTCTTTTCTATTTTATATTTCCATTTGTTTATATTATGGTTAACAGATTGTTTGAGTTTTGTTTTTTCTTGATAAGCTAACATTTTGTGCGTATAGTCCAGTTATCTAGATCCTCTCATCAGAGTTATTTTCCTATAACAACCACAGCCATTCAGTTCTGCTTCAAAGTGTCGTCATTAAAATTCACCCATGACTGGGTATACTAATAACTTGCGGTGTTGTACTCTCACTTCACGATAGAGGAAAACACTCGTAACATTTTGCGCGTACCAAGCGTAGTTATTTGAAGCAGAAACGGTTCGCCTAACCTAATCTAGCCTAATTGTGATCGTAGCCTACTTAACTTAACTAAAACTAAAACTAGGCAAAGTAATTTCTATCTAGTAGGTGCTACAGGAAGAGTTAAATCGATAGTAGCAATCTACAAAAATTCAGAAAAAAATTAGGACAACGATGGCATTTTTATTTTATTTTTATCTTGTCAAATAATGATTTAAAATGTGCCGTTTTAGATATCCCCCAAAACGACATGTTCGTGAATATCCTCCTTGCTTCATTCACATTCATATACACTCTTCTGTTATTCTGATATTGACATGGCCCGACTCAAGTATTTAGTTCACTTTTTTTATGTGAGTATCGCACAAGAGTCCCAGCTGCTCCCAACCCCCTGGAGCCAGTGAGACTATGGCATCCGCAATTGGGGTATGTTGTAAGGCTGAAGATTGTGGGGGGGAAGGAGATGGGGAAGCTGGAGGTGGGGAAGTGCCTGGCTATTCAGACCTGGTCACCAAACACGGCTAACGGCACACTTGATCTTGCCATGTCTTCCTCAGGGGTCCCCAACTTTTTCTACCATTCACATTCGCTTCATATATTCTCCTTACACTCCTTTCTTCGTTCATTTGCTCTATATGCCCACATCATCTAAGAGTCCCTTTCTTAATCTTACCATTACACTTACATCAACCTTGCATTGCTTGCGAATCGGTTTTACCACACTTACGTCCTATGAGAATACGAAATACTTAACGCTTAAAATACTTTTTAAATGCTTTAAATTTCCAAAATATACAAGTTTCTGGAAACTATGAAAATTACGAAACCAATCTTCTTAAAATTAAAAATGCTTTATTGTTACACTTACGAGTATTTCAGAAAAATATGGTAAAAAGACAGTAACTTTAAATTTGAGGGATCATGAGATTATTCCATTTTTTCGTAATTTTAATGTGTTCCGCATTAAAAAATATTCGTATCACGCAAACCTGCGTTAAAAGCTCTATTCACATCTACCAGCACCGCGCAGTGCAGAACAGTACAGTACAGTTCAGACACGACAACATTAGTTGCTTACATTATCTATCAACACATTCATATTACGGCGTACGTTAGCGTAACGTATCAGCGCATGCACGGGCCAGCACCTGCCGAGATTGTCGGCTAAAATATGTTGACGTGCTGGTGGCTGCTTGTGACGTCTGCGCCTGCGTAGTTAGTATGAACAATACCATTAGCACCGCCATTTTGAACGCATCATTGGACGCATATATTGCCAAAATTGATAAGATGGATAACGATAAATCGATTGAACTTGTCAGGGAATTAGGTTATAAAATAATAATAAATGCGGAAATAGGATATTATATAATCCTCAAACATGTTGTGGCGGACCCTACTGCTCAGTGATAGTTCAGTTGACAGCTGTACTCGTGTCTGTGTTGTGCTGCACGGTGTAATGTGAATACTCGCGTCTGTGCCGTTCCTGTACGATACTGTTCTGCACTGCGCGGTGCTGGAAGATGTGAAAAGACCTTTAAAACGATAAAAAATACTAATGTGTTACAACCAACACGTGGAAAAGTATAAAATAAATCATTCGATTTATGAAAAACCTGAAAAGAAAAATCTTGGCATAATAGCCGGTGCCTACTCCCAACTCAAAACTGAAAACCTGGGTTTATAGTCATGCCACTGAGAGCTCTGTCGCAAGCTCTCTTTCTATTACACGCTTCGTTTATGAGAAAGATAGAGAGGCCAGAACGTAGCTATCAGCGGTACGCATTTACCCACTTAAAATGGCCCCAGGTGAAATGGCATTCCAAGCTCAAATTACGAAACAATCATTCTCACAATAATGGCTGCCAGTTATAGGTTAAATTATTGTGATTTAATGATTGATCTACTTACTTTATTATATCTATACTATTTTTCTACAATGTGTAGATACGCAAGGCTTTATACGATACGTTGGTTACGAAATACAACGATATAAACAACATGTAATATATATACGCAAGCGACAGTGTAGAGTCCTTGAATGTAACGCCTTGATGACAATAGAATTGAATTATTTTTCGGTCTAACTTTAATCACATAAATGTTTCGTTTTCCGATGGGAAGTGATCCTTAAATATCCGGATGCAGTCGAGGTTTCGCTAACCCAGAGTTTCTCAAACTTATTTGGTTCATCGCTCCCCTTTAAAAATATTTTTCTTTAATGCCTCTTGCCTGTCTTCAAGAACATTCAATCGCTTTTTGGACTAATAGTAACATGTAATCCAGTAAAAATTGACTTGAATTCCCAATAGCAACAAAAATTGATTTAGTTTGACAAACGTCAATTTAGAATCACTAACTAGTCGCCGTAGAGGTAGGCAGAGATGATACACCGCTACACAACTCTGTCTTGGTACATCCACATTCACGCATCGTCTCATTTAGATTATTGACATGACCCGACTCAAGTATTTGATTCACTTGGTCATGTCATGTCTTCCTCGAGGGGTTCCCGACGTCTTCTACCATTCCCTTTGATGTCATCTATTCTCCTTACACTCCTTTCTCCGTTCAAAAAATCGAAAAAATCTAAACGTCTCCTTCTTTCTTGTTCACTACGCTTGCTTCACCCTTCGAAATTAGACCTTAACCTTCAACCTTATTTTATCGGAAAATGTTTGTTTAAATTGGAGGGATGTGTTATTTTCCGGGCGAGTTTTGACGTTACTGGAACTCACGCCAGTTAGAACGACAAACATGGATAAATGTGACGCTACGATATTTCCCCGTTTGGTTAAGTGAAAAAGTACCGTCCACCATTATATTTTCACCGCTTTCATATTGCCCTCGCTTCCCCTTTTTCCTATAGTCCTCTGTAGGCTGGGTCACCCACTTTGGGAGGCACTGCGCTAGAGCATTAAAAACTGCAGAATATTACTATGATTATACAATATACACAGAACTATTAATTAACGTAGGTACGAGTACTTACCGGATTTAAATTATTTTTTTTATAATGGCAACACATCAACGGAAATCTAATTTCCTTGTTAATACTCCAAGGCCCAATGCTTAAAAACTATAAATAACGGAAATTATTTACCGTTGTATCATGTTGTGTAGTATAGGTACTTGCCCAAACACAGCACTTTATTAAAAACTCATTTGCTGCGTTTTCGCTTTTTACAGAAAAGTTCTTTTTTAAATTGTAGTAATCTGCTAAACAAGGAGCTTGCGAAATTATTATATGTACATATTATTATGTACATTACGTACATATCTATTACGATTTACGACTTACGACCATTTAATTAAAGAAATATTATTTAACTTTCTTTATTTTTTGTATTGGCTCATATCCAAACATCGCCATCGTGTCTTTTATGAAAGTTTAGAAATATTCCATTGCTGATTTTATCTGCTTTTTGATTGAAATTATATTGGTTCTGTTTGACAGGTGTTTTTTCAAATATTGAAGAATGTAGGTATGTAGTTAGGAAGTGTAAATATTAGCGCATGTTATTATTATTATTATTATTATTTTGTTTGCGTTCTTCTCTATCACACTTTATTTGCTGTTTATACGTACAGTAGTAGTTTTTATCAATCATAATGTAAGTGCAAAGAATTTGGGTAGGTACCCAAATATTTCGTAATATTTTTTTTTAGTATTTGAATGTGTTCCATTTAAATGTTTTTAACACGATAGAATGAGTTATCTTTGACAGATATTTGGAGGGAAAATATTGTTTGCTTAAAACGCATAGAGAAATCAATTTATGACATTTTATGGCAACATGCCACACTAGCGCCCTCTATCCGCCCGAGTTTTACGAATTGGTTTTTTCCATATATTGTAATACGTTTTCTGTGAAATATATTCTTAATAAATTATATAAATCAAAATTCAATATATATATATATATATATTAAGAAACCTATATATTATTTTAATCATTTTTTGCTAATAAATGAAGAAATATTAAAGAGGCAATTATGTTTGTAGTAACAGTTACAAGCCTCGTCGCTTGCCAGTCGCGCTCGGTCTGGTGGATTAGAAAGATAATAAAATACTTACATAAAAAATGGTGATAAATTTTTGTTATTTTTTTTACATCTTTTGGATTAACATATAATAGTTCTTATCATTTTATATTTTAATTATATATGCTTTAAATAGATATAAATATTTAAATGTCCTCATGCTACGTACATCACATCACATCTGAAATTAGATCTTCTTCTTTCTTTTTCTATCTTCTTCTATATTCTTCTTCTTCTTCTGTGTTCTTCTTCTTCTTTTTTGTGTAACAGTTTGCCTTCATTTACTATACACATGAACAAAACAATACGTAATGACAAAAGTTTAAATATATTTTTAGAAACCTTCAAGGTTTGTGTTGAAAATATCAATAGAGATGTTATTTAGCAGCACCATACCCCTTGTTATGCTGTGCTGAGCCAACACGTCTGTTCTACCATGTGGTATGAAAATCAGATCGTGATGCCACCCCTGACAATAGTTGTTTGGTACAAACAGCTTATGGCATTCCAGGAGATATGGACTGTCTATAAAATTACGTATAAACTTATACGCAATTTCTGCAAGGGCCCCACTCCCTCTAGATTGGAGACTTTGGTAGTGCGTCTCATAGAGCAAATCTCCATGGTGCATAAATTTCGGATACTCGCTGTAAATTCTCTTATATCTAAGAATTTAACAACAAAAAAATTGTTCTAACATATCTGCATACTTTTTCCGGTATGGGGCCCATACAGCAGAAGCGTACTTAAGTTTGGACCTTAAAATGCAGTTGAGCATAGAAGTCATAATAATAATAATAATTGGATGATTTGTATAGCGCCGTTTTCGTGAAAAATCACCTCAAGGGCGCTGTACAAATATTTCTTAACTAATTATATACAAACAGATACAGAAAAACATACTTCAGATGAACACAGTTTTATTAGAAAATTTATTTATAGAGATGATAGTTTTACATGGTTATTTGTTGCTCCTTTTCTATTGATGTTACATTTATTAGAAGATTGGTGGCACAAGAAGAGTTGGTATTTATTGAGATACTTATAATTTTTAGGACTGGAAAGTATTCATAAAATGAATTTTAGGACTCCAAAATATCTATAAAATAACTTTAAAAAGCGTAAGAAGCTTTTAATAAATATTAGCTTTTTATTTTTTATTTTACACTTTGGTTATTTACAGTGTTGCGGGCTGTGGACGCATTTGCGCACCGATGCGTGAATTTTTGTTATTTTATTTATTTAATGACTTTAGGTAACTACTAACCGGCTAGCTTAGCTAAGCAATTTCCAGGTGAATTTCTTCAATTTATGAATACGATTGTCTGATTGTCATGGCTTCGGGCTCAGTAAACTGTTTGCTAGTTCTTATAACAAACCCTAATAATTCGTAGCACGATGAAGATAAATAACTGCAATATTTGGTCTAAAAACGTGATTGGAATGAAAGACTACTCCAAGGTCCTCGATGGATTTAACTGATGGCAATATATCTTCCCTTATTTTATAAATAAATTGAACAGGGTTTTTTGAGCGCTTATTTGTCACAGATAAACATTCCTCGTGTTAAAAAAAAATACACTATCGTCTGCCTTCGCGGTTATCGTATCCAATTCCAGTTATAATTTAATGCAATCTTCACGGTTGCAAACCTTCATTAGCAGTTTTAAATCGTCAGCAAAAAAGCAGGCACGTGGCATGTATGAATTTATTCTTGCAGGTCGTCGATTAATATCAAGAACAGTAGACGCCTTAGATTTGAACCCTGTGGTACTCCAGAGAATCCAGTGAATTCCCTAGACTCATAAGCGTTGATGCAAACATATTGTTTTCTATTCCTTAAATAGGACATAAAAAATATCTATATCTATTATATAAAGAGGACTGTTCCGGGCGGGCGTATGTTTGTTTTGTATACAAATCTACAGTTTTATTCCTAACTTGATGAAATTTTGCACAGTTGACTTACAAAACAAGAGGAAGACCACTATCTATATGAGATTTCGAAAAACCACCCCCATCCGCCTTTCTCACTTTTCGTACTTCCTGACGAAATTTTGCATTGGAAAATTACTGGGTACGGATAGGGAGTAGGAGTAAGAGTAGGCATAGGCATAGGAGTAGGGTTAGGGATTATAAAACTTTACTCCATACCATTAATAAACCCGGACAATACCGGGTATTTCAGCTAATTGTTTAATAAGTGCAATTCGATAATAAAAATAGAACAATAGATGGCAGAACACATAGAATAATATTGCTTTTATCGTATTCAATGTGTTTTGCCAGCACGCAACAATGTGTGATTTATCTATCACAGTAATATTGTAACAAATATTCTGCGGTAAAATTGACCCAATTGGTACTTACAATAATAGAATATATTAAATGGATTTTTGTATAGTTGAGAGCCCCGCCCGAGCGGTCTCAAGGCTCTTTCCTTGACATTTTTACAAATATCTGACCAACTTAAACAGTTTTAAATTTAAGTGTACCAAATAACAAGGCAAAAAGTTGGTGACCTATTGAAAAGCCGCTCAAAGTGTCACTTAATTTTTTTTACAAACTCCACTTAGGAGGCCCTAAGGGAAATATTTTCCCTCACGTTCTGTATCATCTCTGGAGATGGTGTGTGGAGGGTCTTTTAGAGTAGTGCTCCGCAACCTTTTCTCATCTAAGCTAAAATATATAGGTATTAAATTGAATTTTACAATAAATTTTCGTACATTGCATTTGACCGCGGCACACCTGTATTCGGCTCACGGCACACCGGTTGCGGAGCACTGTTTTAGAGGATAATAATAATAATAATAATACTTGGACGATTTATATAGCGCCGTTTTTGTGAAAAATCACCTCAAGGGCGCTGAAGTAGTGAAGGAATAGGATAGTGAAGGATAGGAAGTAGTGAACTTGGGTCTTGAAGAGACCCATGTTCTAGGATGGAGGAAACAGAGGCTGGCAGATCATTCCACAGCCGAGCTGTTGAATACTAGAACGAGTCGTATAAGCTACCCGTTCTCATGTGACAAATGTCAACCGTGTGCAAATGTTGGGCGCGCGTTTGGCGTGTTTCCCGACTATGCACCGGTCCCGAAGGGATCAATGACGCTGGTTCCTCAGAGCATCTTCCATTAAAATACTGGTAGAATAAAGACATCATTCCTACCTGACGCCTGTGCTCCAAAGATTGCAGTCCGTTTGTTAAGATAGGCAAATCTATCAAACGGACAAACTTTCTGCACAGAGTCAAGGGTGTTTTTCAGATATTTTGGGGCTCCCGACCAGAAGTGGCTGCCAATTTCTACAGTGGGGCGCACTTGCGATTTGTACAGGGTCAGCAGTTGTGTATTATTAAAGCACCCTTGAGGTGATTTTTCACAAAAACGGCGCTATACAAATTATCCAATTATTATTATTATTATTATCTGCGGGCTCTGTACAATACGCCCAGCTTCTGAGTGACTAACTTTACTCTGGCTTCGATGGAGCCCCCATACCTGAGCTGGTCACTTAAGGTTACACCAAACATATCAATGGAGGGCTTGTTGGGAAGATTGCTTCCATTAAGGGAGACTAGATTGTCATTTCGATCCCTTTTAGACGTAATCAGAAATAATTGAATCTTTGAAACATTAATGTTATTTTATGTGCGTTGCCTCTCAAGGAACCCGACTGTCCGGAGCCTGTGGATGGATGGCACCACATTTGTGGCTGCAGCCTGCAGGAAGTGCAGTATAATATAATAATAATAATAGTAATATTAGTAGTGATAATAATAATAATGATAATAGTAATAATAGTAATGATAATAATAAGAATTATAATAATGTTTTATTAGCTTCTTTTTTATAACTAAATAATAAATAATGATATCCTCACTGGAATTTCCCGTGTTGAGGATTTCATTTAAAAAATATTAAATTACATAATATTAAATTTATGAAAAAAAGAAGGGATGGGAAGGGTGGTTTGGAAGTACCTTGCAGCTCACATCTGGTCAATCAACTTTGCTAAAGCCATTTCAATCCATGTTTCAATTCTAAATGGTGGTCTCGCACCAGGGCGATACTGAAAGTATCATTATCTTTGAAATTAAACCCTACAGGATAAATGGATAAAATTGTCTGTGCATTCTTCTATTTATTATGTTTTTAATTTTTTTTTAATCAATGAAGATAATATTAAAAAATCTCAAATTAAATATAAAATTAATCGGTCACGGTCGTATCTGGGACTCGAACCCAGGACCTCTCGGTGTATCAAACTGAGCTAATGCCACCTTAATGCTTTCCGTCATTTTTATCGACATCATACTTCAATTTAATTACTGTTTCATCTTCAATTAATATCCACATGTTGGCTGCTATCGTTCTTATCTATCCCATTTTTATTTATACGGGATATCTTTTTACTTGAAATTAATTGCACATATTAATTACGTAAATGGATTTACAAAAATTGCAGGTCTTATGTTGAGGCTTTGAAAAACATAGCTCAGTGAATTTATTTCATAATATAAGCGTATACCATTTTTTGAACAACTTCAATTCAATATAATAATCTCGACCGGTTTCGGAAGTACCCTTCCCTCGTCAGGAATATATTAAAACTATACTACACGAGTTAAAGTTGTGTATTTAAAATTTTATCGATTAAGTGTGTGATAATTGTTATTTGGAGCTGTTTGTTCGATTTTTGATAATTTAATTTCGAAATAATCCAAGGTATGTTTTCTATATTTGGACGGGAACAGAGCGTCAACTTATCAAATTCCTTCAACTTATAAATTTATTCCATAAAAGCATTCAATTTATCTCAGAGATAGGCATAATGCATCCATTGATTTTTTAGATTTAACACTTGATTAAATAAGAGAAACTAATTAAATATTTACCGTAAAGTAACATTCACATATATTACTATCCATAACACTTCAAATCACCCGGTATCACATAAACATTCAGCCTATCATTCAATGGTTCACCGGTCAGTTAAAAATTCCGCTATATAAGTAAAAAAAAAATAGATAATTATTTAGAAGTACAAAAAAATCTACTTTTTTTGTCTTATAACGCATTTACAGGGTTTTTGGTATTCCATATACACTGCATAAACAGTACAATTATAATTAATTTGACTAATAATCTGTAATTTTATAAATATTTGTTCAAATTTAATAAATAAATAAAATATTGAGTCTTATAATTTTTAAAAGATTGCTTTTTTTAAATAAATTTAAACCACTAGTTTTATTCTTAAATATTACGACAAACCATCAAATATTACAAATACACCGTTGAAATTAGAATTACAATAGAAATTATAGCCATATGACCTGTTTGCCAATAAATCAGAGATATGTAATTATTAACCGCTGATCGCGAAACGTTTACTCTCGTTTCGATTGAAACCGGTCTGCCACGGCCCCACTGTCCTTGCCGAGTTGCCACAGATACATTAGGTCGTATTTTAGGCTGTGGCTATACATACTTCAAATGAATATAGTAAACCTGTCTCTTACAGAGATCTTGAATACTATTTTTGTATTGTTATCGAAGTACTGTAAGTAACCACTGACGTCAGAATTGATAGATTTGCTTTAATTATGATTTCGACGGCTGGAGGTAACGTGACACCCATTCTGGCACCAGTTTTGGTTCAATTTCATCCCATGTTTGTTTTGCGTGATTTTGACTGAGGTAAGCAAATCACAAAACACTTAACAAAAAACTAAATACTCGACAAAATATTCGGTTTTTGTAAACAAGCCGAACCCCTTTACTTAGTAGCTAACGTAAATTATGCGTAGCTCGCCCCCCGCCCTTTTTATTATGGTTTCTTCCCCTGGCGTGTTAAGGTATCTCTATATATTATTGCTCTGTGGCTGTTTTTTTTGAAAAAAAGTTTTGCGAGGTGATTATTATTACGCATGACAGCTGTTTCGACTTCCGAAGGCATTATCGAACTGTGGTGAATTCACTTATAAAAAATCTATTTATATTATTTCTATGTAGATGCTTATGATGAAACTCGTAACATCGTTTCTTTTTTATTACTAATGCTATTATTAATTTTTGATAAAATTGGCGTTTATTTTAATGGTTATTACACTGAAAAGTTTCCCTACTTAAGGGTTATAATGTAATATTTTTTTAAATCTTCCTTAGGATTATTAAGATGGTTGCCATTGGTAAATAAAGTAGGGAAACTTTACAGTGTAATAACTTTTAAAATAGTCGTTAATTTACTCAGAAATTAATAAGAACACTAGTAATACAAAAGGAAAAATTTTATGAGTTTTAAATTTAAAAAAAAAACTAATAAGATTAATTAAACTTTAACACAATCTCTATAACATGAAAACGAATGTTTGCCTGTCTGTCTGTCCTCAATTTTCTCGAATATTACTGGACCGGTTTTGCTGAATATAGCACAGTTTGTTCTTATTAGTGCCGGGAAGGTTTAGAGAGTAGTTTCAACGAAATCCAATATGTAAAACATTTCCCATAACGATTTAAAATTAGTATGAAAAACATTGAACCCGCCATGTTGTATTTCGGTTATCCCATAGATATACAACTCTGGTTAGCCATAGATCATATTTTCAAAAGAATAAGGTTTGTCTGGGTAGAATATTTTCAAAATGGATAACACAAGTAGGTAGGTACTTAAGAACTTTTTTATTTTGATATATTTAAAAAAAAAATGTTTTTAATGAAATAAAAATTTCTAATTGTTTCTTTGTTTAGAGATAGTAATAGTCGCCGCAAGGCATTACTTTCGCTGTCAAATCAATTATGGCACCTGAACGAAAAGCATGAAGTCACAACTTCGTAACTTTATACCAAAGTGGAAGATACTCTCAGTATCGCCCTGGTGAAAGACCACCATTCAGAATTGAAACGTTGCTTGAAATGGCTTTTAGCCGTGTTTGGTGACCAGATCTGAATAGCCAGGTATTTCCCCTTTTCACCACCTTCCTCTCCCCTTCTCCTTCCCCTCCCCAATACCTTCAGCCTCACAACATTCCCCAATTGGGAATGCCATAGTCTCACTGGCTCCAGACGGTTGGGAGCAGTTTGGGACTCTTGTGTGGTATTCATATAAAAAAAAAAATAATAATAATCCCGAGCAAGGCCGGGTACACATCAGCTATGTATATAAATAAATACTACGGAATTATGGACTGAACGTTGTCACACACTTATTATACATTATTTAATTGGCATCGCTTTGTTACAATTATTACGCAATCTCCTATTTTATTGGATTCTGACTCAAAGTCAGTGAAAAGTTTATCTAGTGAGATAGCCCGAACAAGAAAATATTCGCATAATTTAGAATAATACAATAAACATATTATAGATAGGTAAATCACATACAAATGTCAATAATCAGGTATAAAATTCGTATTTCCACACCTAAGTTCAGGGTCAGCACCTTATCTCTGTTCTGTAATGGAAGATATTGTTATCTATGGTACAGCGTGGACAGTGCTTGAGTTCTACTATATTTAAATCAACCGGAACGCCGTTATCATTTTAATTAAATAAATTAAATTCCTACCTATTTCACAATTTGGGAGGTAGGTATGGGACAGCCGCCCCGGGAAACATTCATTAGATAACCAACACCTCTGCCATTTCTCATCCCAGGTGGATAGCTACGTTTGGTGAATTAGCAGGGGTGCCCGGGTTCATGAGGTGAGGTTTGTTGAGGTCTTGGCGGCTGATGCATCTACACCAACTACGTGGTGAGGCCAGTTGAGGGAGATCCCCCGACCTCTCCAGCCGAAATCTCTCGACCCATCACTCATACCCTTTTCCTTCCCCTCAGAACTTCCTCTCCTTCCTTACCCGAGGAAGATTGTTTTCATCAGGGGAGATTGGAGTTAATGTAATTTTTTTTTTAAAACAAGCCAAATCTTTTTTAACGAAAGTAAATTATACAGACAGGAAAATAATTTTAAAGAGCGTTCGTTCCAATGAATTTGTGCACACCGATAGTGATTGAAACTGGTTCGAAATAGTTTGTAGTAGTCCTGCGATACAGTGCTCCACTACACAAGCAAGGATCTCTTTAAAATGATTCTACTGTACCTACCTACGTATTGTAATATGTTAATTCGGTTTGAAAATAGAAAAAACTGCGTTTTCTTGTTTATATCACACGACAGAAAATGCTCCGCAGGTTAATTTTTTTTAAACAGTTAAAGTAGTTTTTTGCAGACATCATGATAGGAAAGAGATTTTATTTAGGTATTTCTCCGAACCAGAGCGTTATTTCGAGAGCAAGAACAGTAGGTAACAGTGAATAACATAAACCGGAACGGCGTTCTGGCTTGCTCCTGTTAATTGGGAGCACTGGGTGTGGACTTACATAGGATAGCATTATTTGTGTAGCAAGGCAGTTAGTAATCGCTCAATTATTAACAATTATAATTGTTTTTGATTTATAAAAGTAATGAAGCTTAGAAACCAGATAAAAATACTTACCCTGGTGATAACTAACAAGCATTAATATTGATTTAAAAGTTTATATATGTACTAGTTCTGAAAAGTCTAGTACTCCCATCCGACTTTTCCACTTTTTAATTATTCTTCCCCCTTTCATCCCGCCTCTCCACTTTTCCCGATCTCCTCCTACAACGAAATTTCATGTTACTAACGAATTTAAAAAACAATTGCTCTATGACGAAAATCTTACTGATTTTAAAGTGTTGGCTTTTGGAAAGTAACGTTATGTATTGATGGTAACAAATATGACAATCTCCTTGGTTGTATAGCTCCTTGATATCTGCTGTATTTACGCTATTTTGATATTTCTTACATTGTCTGTTGAACAAATGTGATGGTCTCCTTGATTGTACTCGTATATCTCCTTGATAGCTGTGGGTATCTTTAAAATTGTGTAAGTGCTACTATATTAAGTCTATCCTCATTGTAACAAAACTGTACTACTGTTTTTTATTTGTAAATTTCTTTAATACTAGCTGATGTTTTTGATATTGACGTACTCAATTGTTACTTGGTAGTTGTGCCTTGAGACGTCACAGTTTAAAAAAAAATCGCTTTGAAGGTTAATAACTTTGTCACTTTAAGAAATATCGAAAAACTGATTTTATAGTTATTATTAACTCTTTAAATATAATAAAGGTTCATCCAAAAAATAAATTAGAAGACATCATTTCTAATGAAAGAAGCACAATGTCTCTATATATAAAAATGAATGTTTGTCTGTCTGTCCACGATTTTCTCGAAAATTACTCCACCGATTTCGCTGAAAATAGCACAGTTTGTTCTTATTAGTACCGGGAAGGTTTAGATAGTAGTTTGAATGAAATCCAAGATGTAAAACGGTTGCCATAACGTTTTAAAATTAGTATGAAAAAACTTTGAACCCGCCGTGTTGTATTGGGGTTACGCCATAGATATACCACCCTCGTTAGCCACAGATTACATATTCAAAAGAAGAAGGTTTGTTTGGGTAGAATATTTTCAAAATGGAAAACACAAGTAGGTAATACCTACTTTAGAACTTTCTTATTTAGAACAGAGTGAAAGATACTCTCAGCATCGCCCTGGTGAGAGACCATTGAGAATTGAAACGTTGCTTGAAATGGATTTTAGCCGTGTTTGGTGACCAGATCGAATAGCCAGGCATTTCCCCACCTTCCTCTTCCACTTCTCCTTCCCCTCCCCAATACCTTCAGCCTCACAACATTTCCCAATTGGGGATGCCATAGTCTCACTGGCTCCGGACGGTTGGGACCAGTTGAGACTCTTGTGCAGTATTCATGTAAAAAAAAAAAAATTCAAAATTCAAAAAAAAAAAAAAAAATTTAGATATGTTTTGAAATAATAAATGTTTGGAACGAAATGTTTAGAGATAGTAATGGTCGTCAAAATGCATTACTTTCACTGTAAAATCAGTTATGGCACCAAAACGACAAGCAAGAATTCACAACTCGACAACTTTATTAAAATCAGCTAGTAGAATCATAAAACTTAAAACAGTCTTTAGAATTTTATGTATTAAATCATATACCGCAAATTTATTAGCACTTGCATTCTAAAACTTTTACTATAATCGATTCTAATTACCTTTCACTCAATTAATATCTTTCAGAAATCTCTCAATAGATGGCAGATGCGTCTAAATATTTCATAATTTTAAACAAACATTATATTCAATATTTGATTGGCTGATGACAGATAATTGCATTGGTTCTAGCTGAACCCTCGACCCCTCGATACGTAGACAAACATGCTACCACTTGGCTGTCTGATTAATTATTACCGATTCAGACAATTTAATTAGTTTTTTTTGTGAATACCGCACAAGAATACCAACGGCTTCCAACTGTCCGGAACCGGTGGTACTATGGCATCCCCAAAGGGGTATATTGTGAGGCTGAAGGGGGTGGGGAGGTGAAGGAGATGAGAAAGAGGAAGGTTGGAAATTACCTGGGTATTCAGATCTGGTCAACAAATACGGCTAATGCAGCTAAAATGCCATTTAAACCAACATTTTGATTCTGAATGGTGATCTTTCACCGGGGCGATACTGAGAGTATTTGCAACTCAGGAACGTGCCACAATTATATTATATGTGATATAATTTGTTTGCGCTCACTGGGATCCGAACCCACGACCTCTGGTTTCGTGGTCGAATGTTAAATATTTTTTAACAATTCAAACCTTGTTATTGTATTTGTTCCTGCCCTTCCCTTACGGTGCTAGAAAATCCGTCGAGCTCGGGTGGTGTACACTCAGTGTACAGGATACACATTCAGAAGTTTGTAAGTTAAAAGTTGGATAAAAATGAATAGTTTAAATTTATTACTTTTGTAAATAATTTTATTTAATACGTATTATATACATCGTAAGTAAAATATTGCCTATAAGAGCTGAACACTAGGAAAAGGCATCGCATAAAACACATGATACGTCCATTACAGCCGGCAGACCACCGGTTACTACTGAATACCACGCCTCGTGGCATGGTGAGCAAAACCCCGTACCCTCTCGCTCACTACCGCACCATTCAGCAAGTTATCAATGCACGCAGACATATTAACTAATTTTTCTCGATTTTCGATATAACTTTTTTCTGTTCTGTTTCTGTGTTTGATAAATATGTATGTATTTTGATTATTTTATCCAATACATAAATGTATTGCTGAGGAACACCTAAAATATGAACTCTGTATTTAGTATATTTACAGAGATATGTGAAATAATTAGAGAAATCTAAAATTAGTTGACCCAGTGATGCTGTCCAACGAATAAATGTATTAATTTTAAATTTTTCGTTATAACTGTTAATTTAAAATATTTTAATACATATAATTATAAATATATAGAGTGGTCAAGGGATTTATTTGCTTTTTATATTCCCAATATCGACTGCATTGTTAAATATGTCAAATGGCACCTTTGTTTATCTTCGTGACGTGTGTTTATTGCATAATTTGTAAACGTGTTTTTTCTCCGGTAGGTAATAATTATGAGTTGGGTATGTGGTTTATATATTAAGAACAGCATTAAAAAAAAACCAATCGAAAGAATGTCAAGAACAAAAACTGTATTACGGTGTTCAATGTGTATTGTTACGTAAAGTAACCTTTATTATACCACTAGGATCATAGAAATTTAGAGGATGCAGAAAAATTACACGATTTTATCAAAAAAAAGTAGAATCCGATGTATGGCATTGAGGCATGGGTGAAAATAAAGAAATCCCCTACAAAACGACCCCTCCTACGTAAAGTATCGTAACTTAAAAATATGAAATTTACAAGAGAGTGGTTTAAAGAGACAGAAATTCGTTGCAATTCGAGTTTTTTTATAGTTTTCACCCAAATTGGGATCCTCATTGTCAATTATGTCCCAAATTTGGTGCGAAATGATCAAAAGCTCAACCCACACCAAGCATCTGTCTCTTTAAACCACTCTCCTGTAAAGTTTCAATTTTGAAGTTACGATACTTGACATGAGGGGGGGGGGCATGTCAAGTATCGTAACTTGGAAATTCGGAAAGAATGCGAGCAAAAAATATTAAGAAAAGGACGCTTATATGGTTTGGAAATGTGGCAGAAGAAGCCCGGGACGCCCGAGAAAGACATGGCACAATAAAGTGTATCAAATACTTGAGCGGGGTTATGTCAAAAGTCAGAATAATAGAAGAGTATGTGTGAGGCGGTGCATGAGTGTGAATGAAGTGAGGAGTTTGTGCCAAGTTGGGTGGTAGCCTATCCCCTCTGCATACCCCTCCGGAGAAATATCGTGATGGTTAGAATGTGAATGAATGAATTAACAATTATATAACTTCTTCAAAAGATTGGTATTCACTTTGTGGCGTTATTATTAATCAAAGATTTAAAAATTACTTTGCATTCACCACTTTATTAATTATACACATATCAGTGTGTTTCGAAGGGGATGCTTTGTTCATCAGGAATATATAGAATACTAAAAAATAATAATTTCAAGTATAAATATGTGTTCTATGTTTATCATTTGTCTATAATTGACATTATTATTTTTTAATATTCTATATATTCCTGATGAAGAAGAGATCACTTTGGAAACATGTTAATATGTGTATATTAATAAAGTGGTAAATACTTATTTTTTAAACTTAGTATGACTTTTAAAGAGTTGATTTAACATGGAACCAAGACTACGGTATCCCCAGTTTGAGTATGTTATGATGCTGAAGAGATGGGAAAGAGAAAGGCGAGAAGTACTTGGCTATTCGGATCTGGCCATAAAATATAGCTAAAGGCATTTCAAGCAACGTTTCTCTTCGGAATAGTGGTCTTTCACGAGGGTAAAACGGAGAGTTTCTAGTTTCTATTGCTAATGCAAGGATAATGCTGATACAACACGTCCTTCACATTTATTCCTCTGCTGTCAGACCCAGTCTCAGGCCCAGGTATACGGCCATTGAATATTGAGGAATGCTAAACATGTCGGTCCCGAATTCAACGGTGAATGCCGCCGGAGAAATTAATTTATTTATTCCGTTCTTGAATAACAATATCTCCTTGCTGCTTACAATATAATTTGTGAGTACGAAAGCGATATTTAAAAAATTGAAACTGATAAAGTAGGTTGTGAGAATTATCAATTTATAAAAATAATCTTTTCAAATCCAGACAAGCCATAAAGCCCGTAAAAATAAACAAAAATTAATTAAAATGTTTTTTTTTCCTTACGGGTAACACCGATTTTAGAACACAAAATATTTTAGGTTCAAATGTGAGGTTGTGTTTGACTTCAGAATCTGACAGGTTGACTGGACTTTTTTTTCTAATGTAAAAGGTTCTCATTAAAATTTAGAAAAAAAAAACGCTAAAAGTTCGCGCTTCTACCTCATACTTTTTTTAAGTTTAATTATATTTATTTATTCATTGTTTTAATTTATTCATAACGAATAAACTGATACATAGCGGAACGCGGGGAGTGATTTACTTTTACTGCATATTTCAGCGCTGTTTAGCAGAACTTCGAGTGAGGAAGCTCGTGTCCAACTTAGAAGATGTTTACAAACGAACCGTTGAAGTGACTGGTACATTTTAATTACGTATCTATATGAACAATGCTTTGGAAATATATGCCGACAATTTGAGACAATTGTGTACATTCAAATTTTGAGGATGTGCTTCATATTCGAGCTTAATTTTTATTTTGACTAAACATAAAGTAAATATCTATTTGAAATACAGAAAAATTATCTTTCCATGTAAGGTGTCAACTCAGCCGTTGACTGGTCAGTAGCTGAGTTGGCATCGCGTCTGGGTTCCACCCAGGCGTCGTGAGTTGAATTATTTAGCTGGCTAAGCCCTCCATCACGACACAGGCAACATCTTCCGCTTACTATGATGGTAGCAGGAGATTTTAAAATATTGTAAGGTTATTCGTATCCCGGAAATGCTTGTCTTTCTTAAAAAAAAAAAACAAGTTTTAACATAAAATTGTCTTGGAATATATGATAGAATCATATCACTGATTTCTGGATACCGTTTGGTGAAAGTAAAAAATATGACAATAAAAAACACATAAATTTGTTGTAGACCACTTTTATTTTATCAAAACTCTACCGGTTTCGGAAGCACCCTTCCTTCATCAGGAGAATATTAAAACTAACTTATGATATAAAATATTGACAAGACATATAAATTTTAGGTGTTGGAGTGGGGGGTAAGCAAATGGGTAGGGGTAATTGTAGGATTTCCGGGAAGAACAGAGCGATTTATTGGGAAAATATTCAGAATGGGACTAAAAGATAAGTTAATTTGGTTATTTAAAATACTAGCATTATTATTAAGGGATTTTCTAATTTCGAGTGCTTCTAAGTTATCCAATTTTTTGCTTTTATTGTTACAGTGAAGAATTGTAACCCCTGTGTCCTTGTTAAAAGTGTGATCTTTAGAAATTAGATGATTGGCAAATTCTGAGAAGTTATTATTATTTAAGCATCTTAAATGTTCTGTGACTCTAATATTTATATTTCTAGTTGTTTTACCTATGTAGAACGATGGACAATCATTACAACATAGTTGGTAAATACCTGAGTGGCTTAATTTATGTTCTCTATCTTTAGTATTTTTTAGTAATTTACCTAAATTGTTATCAGTATAGAACGCGGGTTTAATGTGAGAAGGAAATTTTTTTGTGCTAAGTGAGGAAAAGTTGGATATATATAAGATTCTGCGCCATTGAACGGGATTTATTATTTTATTATTATTTTCAGGTGTATTAAATAAAAATGTATTTGTTGAAATTAGTTTAAGTTTCTTATTGAGGATTTTATCAATTAAATTTGTAGAATAACCATTATTTAGAGCAATTTGTTTAATTTTTGTAAGTTCAATCGTGAAATTAACAGATGATAGTGGGATTTTTACTAGCCGGTGCACCATTGAATGATAAGCAGAATGTTTATGTGAGACCGGATGGTTTGACATGTTATGGATTGTTATATCTGTGTACGTAGGTTTACGAAAAATGTTGAATTCAATTCTGTTATTTATTGAAGTTAGTGTTAAATCTAAAAAATTAATCGATGCATTACTGCCTATCTCTAAAGTGAATTGGATGCTTTTGTGGAATGAAATATGAACTTGGTGTTGTCATTTAAAACTTTTTAAATTATCACAAACGCTCTCTATTTTTGTTTACTATAGAATGTCAGACTGTACATTCCGTGAATTTTATTATTTTTTTTATTATTAATTTAAGACATTTTACAAAAAAAATATAATACAAAAAGTCCCGATAAACTACTTTTTTGTAGTTTGTCTAACGGGAGCTTGTTATTCAAAACTCTATCCTAAATTTACAGTTACGGTTACAAAATACATATATCTATATAAAATAAAATAAAAAATAAAAACATATGTAACAAACTTAAAGCATAGATATTTCTCAAGAATCTTACTCAAAAAAATTTCTAAAAATTATTTAAAAAAAAAAAAACATGAACAACAATAATAAATCGTACATAAAATAATATTTCCTAATTATCTAATATACAAATAGTTCCTTTCAGCTAGCAAAGTTTTCAATATATTTATTAACTGTTTAGTTTTAATACTTCTTTTTTATTTCAGCGGGTAACATATTTAAATAGCCAGGAATCATGTGATCTAAAGTTCTTTGTCCATATTTGGTTGTATGCTTAGGAACCATAAATCCTTCATTAAAATTGAGACGAGTATTGTAAGTGTGCTCAAGTCTATTTGTATTATATGTAGGGCTATTAATGTGACTTTGAAATATAATTTTGTATCTCAGAATTGCTCTAACTCTGACTTAGACTCTGATAAAAGTATGGAATATTATGCCTTTGTTCGTATAAACTTTTATGAGCTATACTGATTAAGTAAGTAGGTACTCCAAGATAGCACAGTTTTCTAAGATGTAAGTGCCGTGAGAACTTGGCAACATTGAACGCACAATGGAATAGTCAATGAATAATTTGTAGGATTTTATTTGGAGGAAATTTCTCATTTTCTTTTCTTTTGCATTGTAATAGGTCAAAGTCGTAAGGTTTAATAACAATTGGAAAGCTTTTGATGACATAGTGCCACTGGCTCCGGAAACCTGGGAGCAGTTTAGACTCTTGCATTGTATTCACATTTGTTGACCGCCTCCTACCCAAATCGGTTTCTGCGCACCGGCCATCATGTGCATTATTTTTTGTTTGTCAAGCTCTACCATTATCTGATTTGATGGTAGGTATAATATTTCACTAACCATTTTTCTAAGTGATAACATCAATTTGATTGCTAAAGATAAGGCCTTAAATCTAGGCTTAGAACTGGTTTAGAACATTATGCTCCAACGAATGAATAAAGGCAACTATCGTGATCTATGATAAAAAAGAATGAATCGAAGATCAAAAAGTTCAGAAAGAGAAATCGGACTTTTATTCCATGTCCAAAACAATATTTATTTTTTAGATCTGCTCTTAGATTCATAACATTTTGCTTTTACATAAACAAATTACGTTTGTGTCACAGAGAAAATAATACATAGATATGTCATAACACGCAAAGGGAAGAAAGCAAAATAAGGGGGCGAGTTTAGGCGGATCACTGTCATTTGATTTCGAATCAATGCATTCCGACAGTCTCCAGGCAACTCGCATTGCATTGCAAAGAATTAGTATTTCTTCTTAGAAAAGCAAATCTGCTAATCATCAACTCGTCCTTTTTACAATTGAGCTGAATTTATGGCAATCTCCCCTATTCACGTAGATTTGGAACAGATTCTAAACAAACCCAAACAGCCAATAAGTAGTACAGTAAACAAGAAAAGGGTTCGACTTGTTTACAAAAACTGAATGTTTTGTTGAAGTATTTAGTTTGACCCTTTTTACAAATGTTTTTAATTTGCTTATCGCAGTCAAAATCACGTGAAGGAAACGTGGGCGTATTCGATTTCGTACCATTACAACTGTTAATGTAATATATAATTGAATAAGTAAAACACAGTAAAAAAAACGCTTTTCTATGGAATGTAATGCGTTAGTTTTGATTATTCTCTTTACCACTACTATTTTTATAACGTTTGAATGCGCAGGAAACCATAATTAATGTTTTATTCTCTAAAATCTTCTAATGATCGCTCGCCGCCAGTCAATACACGAATGATGGCGTCACGTATTCGAGAAATGCCAAATTTAGGTTGGTGGTTGCCTCCAGCCGCCGACATGGTAGGCAAATATGGCTATCATGGCACGTCTATTCATTCGGACGTCAGTGGTTTGTGTATAAAAATTTACATTGTGTAAGTATGTCGTTGGACAATTGGTAATAGAACAAAGACATAATAATAATAATAACAATTTGATGATTTGTATAGCGCCGTTTTTGTGAAAAATCACCTGTAGGGCGCTGTGAACATATAACAAGTACAAGCAAGATGTAAAGAAATAAAATCAAATAACACATAATAATATACAATGGTTCGTATTTTACTAGTATGTGATCCAAATGTTAGAAATTTATAATTTATATTTTAATGTGGAACATAAGAAAAGATCAACAGAACTGAATTCGTTTCCGAGCCTTTGTAATATAGCTTTTGGATCGCGTAATGAATGAAATTGATTGTTTTAAACAAATTAACATACAATAATTCTGTGGGCCAAGTCTGTATCTTTTTCGTCAGCTAACGCAAGTTAAACCGATCATAAACAACACATTTAAATTATTATAATGGAATTCCACCACAAAAATAGAAATAAGAAAAAAGAGGGTTGGGAGGTACCTACCTGGATATTCATGTCATGAACATGGCTATTTTAGGCACCGTTTCGATTATATCCAAGAGAAAAGTTTTCTTGTTTGTAAGACATTTTTAAACCATTAATATGTTTTTTGTAAAAAATTGTCACTTTAGAAACGCCCTGTTTTTTGTCGGTTAATTTCTTTTATCAGAGGTCAGTCCCAACTTATTTTGTATATTGTACTAAAAATACATGGATTAATTATCTGTCCACCGCAAGAATATTAACCACTCACCACACTGATATGATATTTTTGCATGCGTACACACAAAAAATAATCACAACAAACAACATAAAACATTATCAGTAATGCTAATGACTGCACCTGGAAAGCATTGTTATTAGGGCGTCCAAATAGAAAAATTCGAACAAAACTAAGCACTCCATACCTGATAGTGATAAGGTTGAACTCTTTTGATTTATTTAATTTTAGTTTATCATTTAAACGCCGGGAGGGCTTTTACACACAGATACATCATTTTTAAAATCACATACGAGAAAACATGCACAAAAGATAAATTACACTTGAAAAAAGTTACGTTACCATTGAAAAAAGTAAATAGTACAATATCCACAAATTCAGTATTAATATTAATAAGAAAAAGTAAATAATGTAAAAGTTGTAGTTAACAATAATTTATAAACCATGCAGAAACAGTTCGTTCATTCTTCTTTTGAAATTTGCCAAGTTCAGATTATTGTCAAATACATTCATATCATTTAAGTATTTGTTACCAAGACTGTGTAAGTGTTGAATTGGGGAATTCAAACTATAGTTGAAATGGGATATACATACGTAAAATGTTAATGTCTGCCTTGTAGTTCGTTTGGGTATGTACGGGTTGATTAAATGCAGGAGTTCAGAATAATAGTATTTACAATTTAACAATTTTAGCAAAAAAGTTAGGTCGTTAATTTTCCGTCTGTTTTCTAAAGTTGGACTACTTAAAATATTCATTAATGGTGAGTAATTTATGTGCTATGAAGGTATGTTAACTTTAAAAATTAGGAAATAAAATAATATAATTTATGTATGTGTTATTTTATTTTGTGCAGTTCAGGCGGAAATATTAAAATGTTTTCAAATCATACCTTAAATAACTTAATATGCCACATTATGCAATAAAATCGTATCCTAAAAATTGGTTCATAAGTAGGTGATTTTACACTTCAAAGTAATTTTTATTTTTTCCAGGCTTGTAATAAGATTAATCCAAAAAAATGCTTGTCTATAGCAAAGGCGAAGACATGTTCTACTCCCAGTATTTAATTAAAGCATCTATAACATTTTTTGGCGATAAAATTTTCAATCCAAAGACACATGATTTTGCATTACTTCGCATTGTATCGAAGAATTAATAGTTATGAAAGAAATAAAATTTATATAAATAATAATAATTTAAATAATATAATAAATAAAAGTTTGGGGATCTTAGAATTTGCAGGTCTGACATTTAAAAGTAGACACAAAATAAGGGTGCTGCGATCGTTTAAAAGTTTTAAATGGCTACATAAAGATGGCTCATAGGAAGATCAAAGAAAGTTTATAAAAACACAATGGTTCAAGTGAATATAACTTTAACCAAACGGTGTTCTAAAATTAGTGGTATATTCCGAAAGGAAATAATTCCACATCATATTCTAAGATGATTTTATGTATAAATGTTTTTATTTTATTATTATTTAACGCTTTACAAGGAAGATAATTAATTACATTAAAAGACGATCCATGTATTGGATGTTACATAAATAAATAAAAAAATTACAAAATCAAATTCACAGGTCAAAATACAGATTAAAAAAAAAACTTTAAAAAAAGAAGTACGATGTTCTAGTTCTGCCTTGTTGCTTTAAAACAAGCTGTCAAATGCGAATATGTGAAAACATTTGAATGCGAGGAACGAAGAACACATTTCAAAGACGAAGCGAGTACCTTGGTGTTGCCAGAATAGTAATGAGATTACTATTCTGAAAAAATAATCAAAAATAAATTATAATATTCAGCTATATGTGTTATTTTGAAAAAAAATACTATTTCATAATTAATGACTTGAATTAACTGCTCGGCTTCCGCCTTCGTTTCAATACTATTTATCGCACACTTTTTAATAAACATGGAACAAACAATATGGCGTCGTGTTTTTTCAAAGGGAAGTAATGCAAAATCATGTGTTTTCGGTTTGAGAATTTGATGGCGTAGAAAAATCATAGATGATTTAATTAAATACTGCAAATATAACACACTTTGGCCTTTCGTTTGACTGTCCGTTTTTTTGTTGTGTCTTTCTATAAGCCTAGAAAAAAATAAAGTATCAGACCTTAAAAAATGTTCAAAGCACAAAATCTTCTACTTTCAAACCCCTTTTCCGATATTGTCGTATTGTTCATTATGGCAAATTAAGTTTTTTGGAACATGACAGTAAAACATTTAAATATTTATGCCTGAGCTAAAACACGCATTTTGGTGATGTATTTTTTGCGTAAATCGAAACATGTGTTCGATGCTAAGCGGGAATTTCAACCTTGTCGCCACCTGCATAAGGAGCGCGTGATTTCGTTGGAATTTTAAGTGCATTATATTCGAAGCTCCGTATCTTCTGATGAAATTCCACGCAGAACAATCTGTACAAATGCGCCTGAGACGTTCTGAAGTTTTCGATGCTTCAGGAAATTAGAAAATTATCTGCTATATAGTTAACGAATATATTTTTCTAAGACTCTGCCAACCTAATACATTTTCATATCGATTTTAATTTATATTCGCTAAATACGTTATTTATAACGAACATCTAAAATCTAAACATTTCTCGGTTACTTCGTAGTAGAGATTGCTATCCCGATTATCCGAATTTTTTGATAGGAAGTAAAAATTTTCCGGATTTTAAAACTTTTAATAAAATGAGTTGTTGAAACGTAATGGCATATGCATTAAATGTGTCCAACAGGGTAATACTCAATATGCAGACATTTATAAGAAGAATAAGTAATTTTTTAATACTAGGTTAGGTACACATCTTGTATAGACATAAGATTTAGTACAAATAAGTGTGCTTATTATTATCTAAAAAGATATCTACCTCTCGATTCTAGCTGTTCCGTATTGGGAACCAAATGACGGTCCTCATAATACCCGTTCTATCCCCCTTTCTCTTAACGTCAGACATGTATTTTAGAAAGAGAGAAATCCAGATCTGATTTTATATCATATTGTGATAGTAGACCTAAAGGGTTAAACATAAGAAAGTAAAAGAAAAGAGATTTAATGAGGAATATAATAAGATATTGTTATAACTTCTAATGTATTGGAAAAGAGTATTTTATTTTCTTCTTGTTTTATTATTTTATTTCGAAATTTTATTTTTTTAAATATCCGGATTTTCCGAAAGGATGAATTGGGTGATATTACAATGTTATAATGAGTTTTAAACGTGAAGGGGAAGTTTAGTAAGCACTTGACTATTCACATCTGGTCACCAAACACGGCAAAAGCCATTTCAAACAACTTTTAGATTCTGATTCTGAATGAAGTATCTGCCATTTTGAACGTAATATGATCGCAAGCGTTATAAACTTACGTTATACGTTAAAACTATTACGAAATTTAATAATCGATATGGATAATACAGTAATATTGCGATTGGCGCAGCATCTTTATATAAAAAAACACCCAAAGAGTAAAAGCGCCAAGAATCGCCAGCGAGAGCGTATTAAATATCGGATAAATAATTGACATTTAGAGTTCGCAGCTGGTGCTGGGTACCCACCTGGGCACTTCTGAACCTGTATTATATTGGTCAGCGCCAACACCGCCGCCAGGTGTCTATGGAAGAGAATGCCATGTTACTTGTAAATGTTACCAAGCAACAAAAAAGAAACTACTTTCATTTTTACTCTAAAAAAGTTGCAATAAAAAAACAACTAGGTACGGTCTACCGGCGTGGCTGTCCAGTATGCGTATTTTCAATTATGGCAACACAGAACACGTTAGTTTTTTATGTAACCTTTTGGGGCATATTTGATAATGCAAATAAGGTTGATTCAATATTTAATTAGTGCGGCCTTAAGCGAGTTACAAATTAAATATGCACAGTATGTTTAGACGCGAAATCTGATTCAATAATATTGATAATTGCAATTAGGTTAAGCTGGTTAATAAGGAACTATAAGTATAAGGAAAACATATTACGACTTAAAAAATATATTAACCAGCAAACGCCGATTCTGAATATTAAGTTTTATTGTATGTATATAATTATACGTAGAATTTATAAACCGTTATTTAAAAGTGAATAAAACAATTTCATCATTGCATTCTCGGCACCCGACGTCACGGGTAGAAAGAGGTCTGTCCGTTTGTATTCGGATTTGTATGGAAATTTTATTTGTAGACTTTTTTTTTTTTTTTTTAGTTTTGGAGAAATTTATAAATATTTTTATTTATGTATTTATTGAGTTAGTTCATATTACATTTTATGTATATACGTAAACTAATACGTACATGGTTACATTCAGTGGCGGCTCGTGACTTTTGAGTGAGCTAGAGTTCTAAGATTGAAAAATACGACGTTATTGATGTTGCTGAAGCTGAAAATGATTTTTATTTTTTTTCAAAAATTCAATTTTTTGTATGGAGATTTAGATGGTAGGTAGGGCAGTGCCCTATTACATTACATCTGTATACATAGAAAAATTAATGTAAGTTTGTTTTTTGTCCTCGATGTTCTCGAAAATCACTAGACCGGTTTCGCTGAAAATAGCACATTTTGTTTTTATTAGTGCCGGGAAGGTTTAGAAAGCAGTTTGAATGAAATCCAATACGCAAAACTGTTGCTATAAAGTTTTAAAATTAGTATGAAAAACATTTAACCCGCCATGTTTTATTTAGGTTAGCCCATAGATATAGCACTCTGGTTAGCCACAGATGGCATATTCAAAAGAAGTTTTTTTTTTTGTAGAATATTTTCAAAATGGAAAACGCTACTTAATAAGTTTATTATTTAGATATGGTTTGAAAAAATAAATGTTTGGAATGAAATAAAATATTCAAATGAATGTTTCTTTATTTGGAGATAGTTACTTTCGCTGTCAAATCAATTATTGTACTCGAGCAGGGCCGGGTGCACATCACTTAGTTATTTATATAATTATGATTTTACAGTAACCATAACAATTATTTTAAATACATTTATTCTTCCTTCATTCTTTAGACTGTTAGGAACCTCATTATACATTTTCAATCCTCTATGCATTAACCAGTTCTGTGATTCTTTTTTGTAATATAGGTTGATCTAATTCTATTTACATTCCTGGTTTCACAATTATGTACATAAAATATTTTGGCATTTGGTTAGTCATAAAAATTAACACATTGTATAGCAGTCTCTTTTTTAATGGAATCCAATCAAGCTCTTCTATCGTTTGATCGATTCTTGTACATTTGCCTTTCCTTAGTATACATATCGTATCTCTGTTTTGAATAATTTCTAGCTTGTTTAGATTTCCTTCAATGGCCAAATATAATATCGTAGAGCAAATGTGGAGAAACTATAGTTTGATAAATTAGCCCTGCTGTGGTTCTATTTAGTTTATTTATTTCGTCTTAAAATTATTAGAAAATTTACCCTTTTTGATACCTTTTTTTAATACCCTTTTTATACCTTTTTTATACCTTTTTTATACCTTTTTTATACCTTTTTTATACCTTTTATATACCTTTTTTATACCTTTTTTATACCTTTTTTATACATATTCAAAATGTGCTGTGAAATATATTTGGGTGACTGAGCTCTATTAATT
>JAHDVE020007826.1:0-26570 GCA_022606495.2 Halesus radiatus
GAATACATCATACCTGGAAATGTTTTTCAGGTTACTTTCTGACACCCACCTATCCCCAGCTATATAATATCAACGTTTTATGAAACCTGTATACAATTTCGAGGTACATCTCATAACAGGAAGTGTGGGACGTAAGAACCTAGATAATAGATGAACAGTAGATATATATTATAGTGGATCGACGAGACAGCATATTCTTGGAAATCTGAGCAATTCTATTCCTCCCTTTAATTATTAATTACAAGTGGGATGTTTTCACCCGAGACGGGTGATAAAATAATATTATACCCTCAATAAGTACTTGGTTGTTTTCCTAACTGGGTTTCTGATAAGGGATGAGTAGGTAATACTACTCAAATTAAACGTTTATTCAATATTGACAAAGCTGAAACATATCAGTCCTCTACTTCAAATATGTCGATTATATAATAAGATAGCGTGTTAATGTAGATATTTTTGTCGATAATCTGTACAGTTTCATAAAAAATATCCTGCTATTACTTGAAAATATATAACAATGATCGGGCTAATTATATTATATGTCACTTGTGTCTTCCTTTGTGTCTCTTGTTTCTATTGTATTATGTATCATTGAGTGAGTTTTTGTAATTTTATGTTTTTTGTATCCTTTGTCTGATTATCTGTAATTTTATGTAATTTGTGTATATTGACAGAGTTTTTATAACTAGATTGTTCTCACGTAAGTGTGAACATCTGTAAAAACCCAGTATAAATAAATAAATATTGAAATGATCGATGAAGAAATTCAAAAAAAAATCTGTTGAACACAAGAACGAGTCATAGAAGTGACTCGTGCTAACGTGGAAAATTTTAACCGTCTATAAATGTTGGGCGCGCGTTTGGCGTGTTTCCCGACTGTGCAACGGTGCCAAATGGATTGATGAAGCTAGTTCCTCACAGCATATTCCATTGATACGCCGGCAGAATAAGAACAGCATTCCCACCTGACGTCTGTGCTCCAAAGATTGCAATCCTTTTGTTAAGAAAGGTTAATATATCAAACAGACCAACCGTTTTTGCAGAGAGTCAAATGTTTTTTTCAGATATTTTGGAGCTCCCGACCAGAGGTGACTGTTGGGGAGTACTTGTGATTTGTATAGGTCGCCAGTTTTGTGCTATTAAAGATAATGGAAATTATGCCGTAGCAATTTTAGTAGATATCCAAAACGCCTTTGACACCGTGAGTCATGAAATATTGGTTAAAAAAATAGACAAAAAAAACAGTTGTAACTGGTCCTGCTCTTAAACTTATCAAACCGTATCTAAAAAATCGAAAACGATATGTTAGCAAAAGAGATAAAAAGAAAAAAAACAGTCAATTCAATAGCATAAACTATGGAGTTCCTCGAAGTTCTATACTGGGGCCACTTTTATTCCAAATTTACATAAATGATATATGTAAATTAAACCCAAATGGTGAAATATTCTTGTACGCAGATAACACCGCAATATTTTACTTTGGACCTGGAAATTTTATTAGAAAAATCTCAACTAGATCTCAATATATTAAACAATTGGCTAATTAAAACATATTAACAGTTAATGTTATTAAAAACTGGTTACATGATCTTAAGTTCACCAAAAGGAAAAACGCCGATTCATAAACATTATAAATAGAAGAAAGAAACCTACACATTTTAGATAGTGAACAATACATTGGCCTATATATTGATAAACACTTATCTCCTAAACAACACATACAAAAACGAAAAGAAAAAATCATCTCACTAATCGGTGTATTTGGTAGAATAGCCCATCTTCTACCAGCACAACATTAAGAGGTGCCTATACATTAGTTGGATCCAGTCCCACCTAAATTACCTAATAGAAATATTGGAGAACACACACATTACGTACTTGAACGAATTACAAATAATACAGAATAAAGTTTAAAAAAAACTTTTCATTCACCCAGACACCCCCACAAAAACGCTATACCAAGAAATAAACTTGTTGAATATCAGAAAACTGTACTAATATAATATATGATTATTAATCTACAAAATACAAAATTGACTCATACACACGAACACAAGATTTATAAAAACATCACAAGTACACGAACACTACACAAGACAACATAATAAATTGTACACGAATAGAGTAAAGACTAAAAGTGGTAAAAGAAACATAGGCCATGAGGGTGTATACTCGTATATATATACGTATATACAATCTCCTTCCCGATAGCTTGAAAACGGAGAATCGAGTGAGAACATAAAAAAAAACTGTTCAATCTCAAAATAAGTGAGCAAAATAATAATATATGATAAGAATAATGTGTAATATAGGAATAATATGTATGTATGTAGTTAAGTTAAGAAAGTGAAATAATTATGTATTTCTTTTAACTTAATAAATCATAATAAAAAAAAAAAATAGAGGCTAATTTTACTCTGCCTTCGATGTAGCTAGATACCTGAGCTGGCTACTTAGGGTTATACCAAGCACAACTTCTAGAATAACTAGTTATTAGAAAAGTAGATAAAAAAAAATCACATAGACATGGGTAGAGTGAATGCACGTTCATAAGATCCCAACAAACGCTATTGTGAAGGACTTGTCTTTAAACTCGAAAATAAATTTGATTTCATACTTGGTATGTACTTAGGTATGTTTATTGCGCAAGCAAAATATGATCCATCTCATATCCTGTAAAGGTACTTTGACTCTACCAGGAAAATATTGACATTATCCGTCAGCTTATTCAATGTTTAATTGGGTCTGACATATTGTCAGGAACAGAAGACATATTTTTTGATATTCCATCGTTCAAATCATCGCCATTGAGATGTGACGTTGAAGCTGATTGCTAAGGATTCCCTGGATGGCCTCAAGGGCAAATAAAATGTTAATAACAACGAAACTCAGAGTTGAAGGATGTCTATCTGATAATTGCCTGGAGCATGTTTGGCACATTAAAAATAACGTGATACCGTTCTAGAGACCCAGTTTTCTGCAACCGGTTCACAATAATGAACTCCAGAGAAAAAATATTAAAGCTTAAAAAAAATCATATAGATAAGCAAACTCCGATTCTGAATATATCAGTTTTATTAAATATATATGAAATTATGTACTATTTAAAAATGTTTAACTCTAAGAAAAAACACATGTAATTAACTTGTAACATTAAAATGAATAACGAAAGATTATAAAATAATTAAAAGAATAAAAAAACGGTATATTGTCGATTTGCCTATGAATTGTGAATATATCACATTTACGTAATTAATAATAGTTTTTTTTTTACATCGGACAACAATTTATTATAGGGCTTAAAGTTACCCAAATTAATTTTAAATTTCGTTAAAACTAAAATAAATATTCACTTTTGAAACTGTATGCAGAATTTATGAATCATTATTTGAAAGTGAATTAAAAATCGTTTCATCAAAACATCCTGTTATTGTTTGTGTAGAAGTTTGTTTTGCAGAAATTCATTTTTATTAAAAATTTAATTACAACTACCATTAATATTCAATAAAAAAACGCGCGACAGCTGTTTCGAATTCCGAAGGCATTATCAAACTGTGGAGAAGCCACTTACAGACGATCTATTTATATTATTTCTATGTAGGTTCTTATAATGAACCTCGGAATGTTTTCAGTTTTTTTTCGGCGTTATCTGATCTACATAAATACATATTTTTTAAGCCATAATATTTTTCACTGGAGCTTCTTATTTTTTATGGATCTCCTGTGAAATCAGTCATTTTTACTCAATCCAATCTTCAACTCGATATGTAATTTACGCTCATCGGGTTTTGAGCTTTCGATCTATTGAACCAAACCTAAGGATCTTACCGCTCTTCCAGTAAGTTATGGGGAATAGTGTTCTCATTTTTATATAATACCTTGCTATTATATAAAGGCATCCTCTAGACTGCCGATGCAAATATTATTACGATTTTATCGCTGCTTTATATAGAAATGTAGCCGGGTAACATAAAGCTAACAGGGTAGGTAATATTAATCTACAGGGTGACCCATTTAGGGTAAATGCCTTACTCCGCAGGCGATAATGCCCGAGTCTTGTATCAATTGAATTCTAAACAACCCGTTATCATAAGTGTGCACTTTATATTTAGCATAATAACTCTGGTTTAATGTGCAAAGTTTGTCATACTTAAGAAAATTGCCGTTGACTAGAGGGGTGACCCGCAAACCTTTTCAGACTTTACGGTTTCAGTTTTTTTAACAGTTAAAATATAATAAATTAAACTGTGGGTTCTTTTTCATATTAGGGGAATTTTTTAAAGAATGGTTAAGATTTTGACAATTCTTGGAAATACAAAAAATAATCTCTATGGAATGTTTTTGTTAATAATAAATATACCGATTTTTGAAACTGAATTCCATTGCTATATTTTAATTTTAGAAGAGTTTAATATATATCTCAGTTCAATTTATTTACTTAGAAAACATATAACGCAAGTGTTAGGTTTTGAAATGATAACGCGTTTGGTTCCTACTTTAATTACGATTTATCCAGTCCCTACCTTCCCAAGCCAAACACAACGTTTTAAAAAATGGAACACAGTGATCTGATAGTAATTGCTTCGAGTGCTCTCTTGTTGGCGAGAGGACAAACTATTTTTCGATGAGCATGTTCGGTCTCTACTTCATTCGGTAAGTGCTTGGTTATCCTCGACTTTTTAAATCTTAAAACTGACCCTTATTATAATCAACCAAAACGATAACTATTATTTTCGTTGTTATTAACAGTTCACAACAGTTTTACATGCGAAACCCCACATTCTCGTCAAGTTACGCTTGTAATACTGTATAACAGCAAGAAACGATAAATTTTGCTGCATGAAAATAATTTTCATGCTTCTAGCATAATCAGTCCTGAGCTATATGTAATGAATTATATCTTTGAATAAATCATGAATGAACCTATATGAAGATACCTGCAACGGGATAAAACTACTCCAGTCTAAAATAGTTAAGCAAAACAAAGTTTTAGAGAATGTCTTTGTTATTAAAAGGGGAGAGGGAAGTCGGAGAGGGTTATTTATTAAAATGATCATATTATTGTGCAATACAATAATCATGTTGTTAAAGAGAAACATGTTTTTTAAAATTACGTAGGCTTAGAAAAGAGAAAAATAATTGCAATCCTTTCTCGGCAAGCTCTTTTCAAATAAAGTTAACTAAGGTTTTGTAATCCGCATTGAAAAAAAAGATTGAAATTCATGTTAATGAAAAAATAAAACTACACCCTAGTTGATTTATTTTTTGGAAAATTCTTCTATGTATTTTAAAGTAAAACCTTCAAAGTATTTTTTTTAAGATATTTAATATTTAAGAATATTTGGTAAAGCCTACGTAGGACGGTCAGAAAAAGGTCATCTTTCTGAATTGATTTCGATAAAAGCTAAATCCAGGTAAATTTAAACACATTTTTCTATTTAAAAAATTACGTTTATCGTATTGCGTAATAATATTATCATTTTATCTAATTAATGAATAATCTCTCTCCGATGTCCCTTTCCTCCTTTGCCCTCAATGAGATAGCATCAGAGAATGCGGGCGTGTGGTTTAGTTTGACTGTCGCAAGATTGTTTAATAACTAACTAACTAACTAACTAACTAACTAACTAACTAACTAACCATCACGCCGTTTCTCCGCAGGGGTAGACAGAGAGGACGGACCGCCAAACAACTCGATCTTGGCATACACTTCATGCTTCATTCACTTTCATACAACGTCTCATACATTCTCTTCTGTCTTCTGTTTAATAACCAGTGCAAAATTGAACATAGCTACTAAATAAGGAAAAGTAATTTAAAAAAAGGAGTACAGCATGTTATTGTCAAAGTCGTCCACTTCACCGTGAATTTAAATTCAATATCATTGTAATTTACAAATAATTTAAATGATAATAATACTAATAATAGGATGTTTTTAATACCGCCGTTTTTGTGAAAAATCACCTCAAGGGCGCTGCACAATTGCCTTCATATTCTGTATCTAATTATGTACAAACAGATACATAAAACCATACTTATCTAGCAGGTTGTTTCAGTGAACACAGTTTTATTAGAAAATTTAAGATTAGATAAGAATGATTTTTACAGTTGCTATTTTTCCTCCTTTTCTATTTAATTTATAAGAATATTGGTGGCACAAGAAGAGTTGGTATTTATTTGAAATATTTATAATTTTAAAGACAGTAGAATATTTATATAATGACATTAAAAAGCTTAAGAAGTTTTTAATGCGAATGAATTTTTTTTACAGATTTAGTTATTTACAGTATTGCGGGTTGTGGACGCATTTGCGCAACGGTGTTTTTTACTATTTCTATAAGTGACTTAAGCAGTAAAAGATTGTCGACATCTGGACAAGGCAGATATACATTTGAATGCCCTTTTCTCATCCCTAGTGACGGCTAAATGAACTCCATAAAATATATAACTGTATTTAAACTGTGTGAGTAAACGACAAAATATATCTCATTACAAAATTTCTAATGAACTCATCAAAACTAATGATTTGCTTGTGCCTGTTTCAATGTTTGACGAGATTTTGTGATTAGTTTAATCAGTGTTTGTTAATTTAAATATGTACCTTCAGGGCTTAAGAGACTACAATGAGTACAAATAACGTAGTGATACAAACAGAAATATTACCAGACATTACTACAAACAATTAAAATATATAGATTACTTTCCTTGTTAAAGTATTTTATGGTAAAGCAGTTTTTGAAAATTATTTTTGATATTTTGAAACAAACTTTGCTTTTAGGAGTTATAATTGAGTTAAACGCAAAGTAAGTAAACATAAACTTTTTTGTGTTTTCATTATAACTAGTTAAAAGCCTGTCGACAGAAAACTTTTTTTTCTCGTGCCAAAGCTGGGCACAGACAACCCAGAGGACCTTAAACAATGTTATAATAAAAGTTCTTCAAATAATTTAATTGATGGTTTCGTAGAAAGCAATTACTTTGTGGTTTGATATATTTATTAATTAAAACAAACACTTCGTTTTGTACTACTAATTTAGTTTAAATACTTCACCAACCGGTTTCGCTTACCCAAGCTTCGCCAGGGAGAAAATCAACGTAATTTGTCTGACAGTCCCATCTTCTCCATACAAAAAAATGAATGTTTGTCTGCGTGTCCTCGATTTTCTCTAAAATTACTAGACTGGTTTCGCTGAAAATAGCACAGTTTGTTCTTATTAGTACCGGAAAGGTTTAGAGATTGATTTGAATGAAATCCAGTAAGTAAAGCTGTTTCTATAACGTTTCAAAATTAGTATGCAAAACATTGAACACATGCTGTATTGAGGTTAGCCCATCGATATACCACTCTGGTTAGCTACAGATTACATATTCAAAAGAAGAAAGATTGTTTGGGTGGAATATTTTCAAAATGGAAAACTCAAGTAGGTACCTACTTATGAACTTTATTAATTAGATATATTATGAAAAAAGAAATATTTGGAATGAAATAAAACTTTCAAATAAATGTTTCTTTATTTAGAGATAGTAATTGTCGTCACAAGGCAATACTTTCGCTGTCAAATTTATTATAGCACCCACACGACAAGCAAGAATTTACAACTTCATAAGTTTATAAAAAAAAATAAACACGAGCAACCCCGGGTGCATATCAGCTAGTATTAGATATATTTACCATTAACACGAAATTTCCCACCTCTTAATCCCTCCTTTGACGTTCTGTCTTTTTCTTTTTTACGTATTGTCCTATTCTATTACATGTAAGCACATTCCTGTCTCACTGTTCCATTGTTTCGTTTTATATTCTGTTTCCTTATCATATTTTGTATATCTCACCTGTATATATGTACACTCTATGTATTTTTGTTTAGTTCAAAAATTTACCCCGACCAAGCTTGAGATAAGCGAAACCGATTGGTAATGTATTTAAAATAAATTAGAGGTTTAAAAAAAGTGCTTATTTTAATTAATAGTTATTTTAGATTTTCTAAGTTTTAAAAAAAAATCAGCATGTGTGACATTTTGATCTTTATCTCTACTTTGCATGGAAACAGCTTGATCAAGTTATTAAAAATAATCTTTTTTCGTCGTGTAATATTATATGTGATAATAAAAAAATTCCTTGAAAATAAATAACAAATAATATATAACTCTAAAATTAGAGGTGCCATGCAAAACAATTGCTTTATTTCAAATGGAATATTTTACATAATTGTCATCCAGTGACAAAGGAAAGTATTTTCCAGACTAACGAGCATATGCGGACGCTTTTACGAGTATATAAATTGGGACATGCGACTACGTTTTAACATTTAATCATTAGGCTCTAGGCATAAGAATTATGTTGGAATTTTATATCTGTAAAGCTCATGCAATTTTTTCTACCTCGTCAGACGTAGGTAAATTGTTTATAGATATATTGTGTATAGACATATATAGTGGGGTGCACAGAGTTTTTAATCAGGGTAGGCTAAAAGTAGCGAATTAATTGATATTAATAAAACTTACCACATGTAATGGCAAACCTGGGATTAACTGACACATCAGATTTAACCGCTTTATTTATGCGTATTAATAAGCCAATCAGTTAATATATAAATTTTTTTTTTACCACACAATTTCATACAAGAAAGTCAACATAATATGATAATTATATCGTGGTTCTTATTGATAGAGGTACCCACAGATGGCATTGCTTGCTACGTTTGCCATTTATACCGAAAGGCACCGCTTTTTTAGACACTAACACAAGCGAGTGTTCCCGTAAATGCGCATTGCGCACACATGTGCATTTTGTTATGTAGAATATAGTCAAAATTTGAATACGACATATTCGTCTTTTTGAATACTTAGTTCCCGGCGGTTGGCGGCGCTGCGATTCGTAGCTGGAAATTCGCCCTTGTTTTTTAAAGTGTAGATTGATTTCTAACAATGCATTTTAATATTTTTTATATGAGTAAGGTAGGGTATACAGTGCTTGTGTGCCAATATGGAATGCAAACCTCATAATATAATCATAATGCATACCTATAAGGTAAATATTCTCAGGTTACGAACAACTTGAAAGTATTGGAATACTCTCAACATACAAACCCGAAAATATTGCTTGTTGAGTGATGCAGATCGATCGATTGTAGAGGATCGCCTAGGTTCAAACGTGAAGTTTCGGATCACCCAACTACAAAACGGTTAAACTTTTGTTAAAATTAGTAATCACATTTTCTGTGAATTTATTTTGTCGTCGAAAACATCTCGGCTTAAAGTCGAACTTAAATGAGGGAATTTGTTAACTCCACAGGGACTGCAGTGAAGTGAGCAGCAGGTGTTTTCGTTGAGTGAAAAGATTGTAGCCCAGACCCAACTTCAGGGAACTTATGAAAGTTTCCAACTTGTGAAAGTGAAGGACCTAAACTGCGGGGCGTATTTATGCGCTACAGTGGATATGCTTTCTTGTTATCGGAGATTGCGGTTTGGGAAAGATGCAATGGGGAAATTATACCATTTCGATGAATTTAAATGCACTATTTATTATCCTTTCCTCAATGCACGAAATGTAAGGGCTTACATTAATCTTATTTTTAAATGAATTTAATAATATATTTAGTATTCACCACCTTATAAATATACATTGATAACTATATGTTTCGAAAGCGATGCTTTCATCATCAGGAATGTAGGAATACTAAAAAATAATTTCAAGTATAGACAAATGATAAAAATAAAAACACAATAATGTAATAATAGACAAATTATAAATATAAACAAAAATTGATTAAAGTGGGTAAGTATTGAAATTATTTTTTAGTATTCATATGTTCCTGACGATGAAAGCATCGCCTTTGAAACATGTCGATATCAATGTATATTTATAAAGTGGTGAATACAAAGCATATTTTAAAATTCATTTATTAATAATGACCCCACAAAGTGAATAACAATGGTTGGACGAAATTATTTTATTTAATTTATTTTTTTATTTAAACGCCCAGAGGGCTTTTACATAGAAGTACATACATTTTAAGTCACATAAAAAAATAATAGAATACATTCATACAAGTTAATTACGCTTGAAAAGAAAAAAGAAAAAAAAACTTCACCAAAGCTAAAAATACCCAGGAATATAAAGAAACAAAAATAACAATTAAATAATAACTCAATATAAACATTAATAACAAATTAGTGAATAATGCAAAAAAGTTGTAGTTAACAATAATATATAAACTAGTTAGAAATAATTCGTTCATTCTTTTTTCGAAATTTTTCGAGTTAAGATTATTATAAAAAAACATCCGTCATTTAAGTATTTGTTACCAATAATGTGTAAGGTTTGAATTGGGGAATGTAAACTGTAGTTGCAACGGGATATACATATGTATGTTTGTCCTGTAGTTCGATGACGTATGTATAGGTTGATTAAATGCAGGAGTACAGAACAATCGAATTTATAAATTATTAATTTTAATAAAAAGGTTAGATCGTTAATTTTCCGTCTGTTTTCCAAAGTTGGAATATTTAAAAAGTTCATTGAGGATGAGTAATTTATATGTTCTAAAGGCATGTTAACTTTATAATTTATGAAAGGTAAATTTTTTGTTTGAATTCTTTCTGTATTATGAATATGCATTTTATAGAGGGGTTTGAAACATAACTGAAAATTTAGGAAACACAAATTTTTTATTATGTATTAAATAACAAGTCACTTCTGAAAACCAAAAAAAAAAAAAAACAAACAATCAAACAAACAAATTTTATAGTTGAAATGGCAAATAATTAATACGACTTTTTTAAATAAAAAAAAACCTTTGTAAATGTCTTCCAATTATTTATTTCAGACTGGACCGGTTTCACCCTACCGCGAGCATCTTTAGATTGGCACAATTAAAACTAAATCAATGGTACATGTGGCATTTATGTCATGAGTGAGTTCCATTGCTCTTTCTAATATTTATAACCGAAGATTTTTTTATTTAAAAAATCACATCAAAATGGAATTCCACCATGAATTGATTAACTGTTAAAAATATATAAATAAATAAATATGTACTCGTACATAATAGGCATTAGTATTTTCAAAACACGTATTTCTGATTAATTTTTCAATCGATAATTCGAGATGGAATTCTAATTTAAAGTGAACTCATTATTAGAAAATCTTTATAAGCAGTTAAAAAAGTTTTTAGTAAAAAAAATCACAAATGTTTTCTCATTAAAAATAGCATTTAAAAAAAAAATGGAGCGTTGTTTTTCGACAACTAAATGGATGTTGAAAAACTCTATTCATCATGATGGGAATTACACTGTGAGCTGGAAACTTTGTACGTTGTGTTAAAGTCTGAGCAAATTTCATAACGCCAGAGCTCACCGTTCCTGAGATATTAATGAGACAGGCAGAGACATAAAAAAATAGTGAGTAGCCGTAATTAAAATTATTTCCTTAATGAAATTCCCTCGATAGTAAAAACTACGCAAGGTATGTTACAAAAATATAAATAACAAGTGTGGTTCTTTATTTAAAATGCTATAGGCATGAAAAATTCACAGCGTTTCTTTAAATGCTACTTAAGTCAGCAGTTTTGAGATTTTTGCTTCAATCTAAATACGTCGTATTTTATTAAGATTTTTAAAACGATCGCTTACGCCGTTAGAGTGGTTTATATTACCCCCCTCCTTCTCTTTTCTATATTAATATATCTCCGTTTCAAACAGTGTTCGGTTTCCGCCAGGGCATTGTCGTTTTTTTTACAGAAACGAGAATTTGTATAGTTTAACCAGCGAGCACTCATGTATAATAATTTAATAGCGAAAACGTCAAGAGTGAGCTACGAATTACACAGTAATAACAGGATGACAAGAGTAATAATCTCTATCTGTAAAAAAATGAATGTTTGGGAAGAATATTTTCAAAATGGAAAACACAAGTAGGTACCCACTTAAGAACTTCATTATTTAGATCGGTTTTTGAAAAATTAAATATTTGGAATGAAATAAAATGTTCAAACCAATGTTTCTTTGTTTCTTTGTTTCTTTGTTTCTTTGTTTCTTTGTTTCTTTGTTTCTTTGTTTCTTTGTTTCTTTGTTTCTTTGTTTCTTTGTTTCTTTGTTTCTTTGTTTCTTTGTTTTTTGTTTTTTGTTTTTTGTTTCTTTGTTTCTTTGTTTCTTTTTTCTTTGTTTCTTTGTTTCTTTGTTTATTTGTTTCTTTGTTTTTTGTTTCTTTGTTTCTTTGTTTCTTTGTTTCTTTGTTTCTTTGTTTCTTTGTTTCTTTGTTTCTTTGTTTCTTTGTTTCTTTGTTTCTTTGTTTCTTCGTTTCTTCGTTTCTTTGTTTCTTTGTTTCTTTGTTTCTTTGTTTCTTTGTTTTTTTGTTTCTTTGTTTCTTTGTTTCTTTGTTTCTTTGTTTCTTTGTGTCTTTTTACCTTTGTATGTTTGTTTATTTGTTTTTTGTTGTTGTTTGTTTTTGTGTTTCTTTGTGTCTTCGTTTCTTTGTTTCTTGTTTTCATGGTTTCTTTGTTTCTTTGATAGTCATCATACGGTATCACTTTCGCTGTCAAATCAATTATGGCACCCAAACGACAAGCAAGAATTCACAACTTCATAACTTTATTCCGAAAAAAAAAAAAACAATCTCGAGCAAAGCCGGGTACACATCAGCTACTTATAAATAAATACAAATTTCTGGTTAATTCCTTCAATATCAACATAAAATGGCAAATAATTATAGCACAACGAACGGAAAGTGCTATAAAATACAGACGGCAACTGAGGATAATCTTCCAAGGCGAATGAAATAAAGATACAGTAATGGTTTTTCTTTTTAAACTTGTAATCCGTTGAGCGGATGTTAGAGTAAGAAAACTTCCGATCTTGTATGCTCAATTTGATTAATGTAACAGATTTTTGTACAATAGAAAATCTGAAATATTTAAGATTGGCCCTTACAAAATTGGTTTCTTAAATACAAGTTTGTTGAAAGTTGAGATGGCCCCCCCCTCCTACTAGGCTTTAAAGATGTGATGGCCCGTCCTTCCTTCGTTTATGATTTAATTTAGCAATAGACTACCGTTCGCGCCACCGATTTAAGATGACTCCTCTACTGCTGCCTTAAATTTTCCTAACTAATGTGATTGGAAAACTCTTTGTAGTTTTCCTTTCAATTTGAGGTTTTTCTCCTCCTTGGCCAGCGTGTAACGTCTAGCCCTATGCTAACATTCGAGTGTTTCCGATTTTCATGATTTTCACGGAAATTTTGCACTCCAATGTGTGGTCAATTTCCCAAGCTTTTCCGGAGTCTACGTTGTGTTGTTTTTTGTTTCAGACTATTGGAAAAACAAGGCCTTATTTGTGGTAACCCCTATTCTTTGTAGCGTAGGCAGACTCTCGCATACCATTGACAGAATTCGCATTCCTAACATTCCTATCTTAGACTTTAATGTTCTGAACTCTCTATTATTATCCTACTATGCAATCTACGTTACTTTCCTATAGGAAGACTAGCATTTTCCTAACTTTACCCCTAAATTTTCTATTTTTCTTCTATCGTGAGTTTTAATGGGAAAACTTAGCTTCTGGGCTATACTAATTGCACTATTCCTGATCTATATAATACGACGTAGTTTCAATTTCAAATTTGGTATACATAAATGTAATGATCACAGTATTATCGCCTTTCCTCATCGTACTAAGTGTTATTCTACATGGGTTGGTTTCAATGAATTTCATGGTTAAAAGGTACAGTTTTACTTGTTTTGGCGCCATCTCCATCCTCTCCTAAATTTGGGAAAATTACATGATTAGGTTTTAGTTTACACAGCTTTTGTTATGACGAGAGATCGAATACGGTTTGTTTTGCTGCAATTCGGCTCCAGACCAACCCCTAAAGTACTCAGATGACCACGTTTCCGGTCAGTAACTCTTTCTTCACAGACGTACAGCCTGACCAAACGGTATACGTAACCTCTTCAATTTTCAGTTCGTGCGCTATTGGTCATCCCCTGTACCGCGACGGAAAGAGCACCTTCCTTATCCATGGGTCCGAGACCCTCCGAATTCCCGTCCTCCAGACAGTTACATTTAAAGGAGATCAAACCGGTTCCGTCCCCTCGTCAAACAACATTATATACTTGCGAATTTTTGCAAAGTCCGGGTTGAAAGGCCGTCCCCCGCATCAAGGGTTCAGAGATAACCACGCTTAAATCAGCAATTGTCTCTGCCCAATCGATAGGTACAAATTATAAATATATGTAAACAATACGAGTTTTTATAATCCACAATACTCCAGTTTTCCCAGAAAATTGTGGATCTGACATCTCCAACACAGGTCGTGAATCTGTGCCAGATATTCAGACATATTACATAAGAATATACGTAAAAGTGATAATACAATATACATAATAGATTACTTTTGGTTTGGTTGACAGGTTGGTTTAATGAGACCCTGCTATCTCATGTAGTTTGAATTTAACTGTAGATTGATTTTTTGTTTGGAGAAAAGGTAGGACTCCAAAAGCCCATAATTTGCAAGGCCTGAACCTTGAAAACCTAAGTCGAAGATAAAATTAATTTTATAACATAACTTGGGAACGTATTGTCGACGAATGATTATGCTTATTTTGACATTTCTAGTAATGTGGGTTTTGTTTGTTCTGTTGAATTCATCAATATGTTCGAACGGGTGTGGAGCGCCTTTGAATTGAATCTTTCTATGAAAATGGCGCTATAAAAATATTTATGTACGCAAACTACAAATACGTGATTCCTAAAAGATGATAGTTCATCGCAAAAATATTTATCGCAAAAGATGATAGTTATCGCAAAAGATGATAGTTATTTTTCAATTAAATGTCGACGTTTGTTAAGGTACTTATTCTTCGTAAGATGTACTGAAATTCGAATATATATATATACTTATACGTATCTACATACTTCGATAAAAGAGGGTGTGGTTTGGAATGTTGACCTAGTTTTAATAACAGTCGAGGAAGTGTGTCATTGAGATATGCGACAGTTATTAAGTGTCAGAGACCCCCGTCAGGAAGCATAACAATTAGGATTCATTGGTTTGTTTTAGAATGATAACGATCTTTGAATTAATAAAAATCGTTTGGAATGTTGATAATATTAGTAACGTTAGTTTTCGAATTTATATGTTAGGGAAAATATATACTAATAAAATAAATAGTTTTTATAGGACATATACATAAATATAATAAATGGTTTTATATATATATATATTAAACATTGTATATAAATAAACATAAAATAAATAACGGCCATATAGATTTGATAGATACATTATACACTTTCTTTATATATATACCTATATACACACATACATACTCTTAGTAAAGGCCAAGTCTTTAGCCGAAGTTATTTCACTACACAGTGAAATACCTATAAAAGATGTTCTGAAGTTGTTGACTATGAATTTACTCGATAAAGACAATTATACAGGTAGGTATCTACCGGAAATTTTTATAAATACTTAAATGTATTTATGGAAAAAAATAGGTATTTTTGAATATTTAAAAGTCAAGTGCTGGTAATGAGTGAGACAATTGAATTATCTATAGTACTAGTTTAATTATAATTCAATGCGAAAAGAGAGGTTTATACAGGTAAGTATCTAACGGAAATTATTATAAATACCTAGATGTATTTATGTAAAAATTATATTTCTGAATATTTAAATTCAAGTACTGGTATTGAGTGAGACAATTGAATTATCTTTAGTACTCGTTTAATTATAATTCAATGTGAAAAGAGAGGATTATCGTAAAATATTTAATGGAGCTAGACATACCGCTCGGGTACCCCAAAATGTATTTGAACATAATTATTTGATTAGAACGGCTTTGATCAAGTATACAAAACATTTACTCATGATAGATAACGGTCGTATAGTATTGACCTATATATTAAACATTAAATATAATTATATATATATACATATTTACATATACACACATACAATACATGTACTTATAAGTCATTAGAAATATAATTCATATCTCCATCCTCGCCTTCCCCGGGATCCTGAAAACTTGTATATTAATTTGACTCACCTGAATTCCGACAAATTCATAATTTTTCCAGACGGGTTATACACGCCAATATGAAGATTCAGAAAATATTGAACCTCCCTGCCTGGAATGTCTAATCTAAGTTAGAAATATTCACTTAATACAATCTAGTGTTTCCCAATTTCAATTCGTGATCCACCGATCTGTACTATTTCTTCAAATTTAATGCTCTCTCAATCCGGATATTATTAAACAATATTTAAATTTTTGTTGTTTTATTTTCCTATTTTATTCTTTGTACTCACGTAATTCTCTTTACTAACCATTAATTAAATCCGTAAACCGAACGCTTGGTAATATTTTAGAGCTTTATTATTTTTCTTTGACGAAATTAATCCCACGCTAGGTATTAAAAATGAATTATATGAAACTAAGACTCAGCTGTTTTTAAACTTTCACTAAATTATTTTAAACGCAATTATATTTAATTTTTCTTAAACTCGTAATGAATTTAGTTCAACACAAAATATGAATTAAATCACATTTCATTTAAACAATTTTAATTAATTCACAGAAGCTAATTTTAAAAATCTTTAAACAAATAACTTTATTAATTTTTAGAAATTTTCAATATTTATTAAATTATTATTATTATCACATTGCTCTAACAGTTTTGAGAAAATTAGATCAACAAGAGAATTTATTTTAATACAATATTAATTCGAACACAAAACACTTTATTTACTGGGTCACTTTTTTATATCACTTCACTTAAATATAATGAATTTTAGAAGACTTCGATTCAAACACTTTATTTATAAACACTTTCGATTATTATAATTTCACTTAAAACCACCAATTTTAATTAATTCACAGAAGTAATTTTTAGTATCAACTTAAATATAATGAATTTTAGAAACTTCAATATTTATCAAACTATTGTTGAATTTAATCAAACTATTGTTGAATCAATCCAACAACTATTTAAAAGAATTTATTTAAAACTTTATTTAATTGTAAGAAACAAATCAAATGAAACTTCCTAAGTCCAAAAACAAAACAATTACTTAAAATCGGCCAGCACGTAATTTAATTTTTTCTCGCCCGGCGTATTCGCGACTAATCCCATATTCCCTCATTACATTGCCTTATATACCTAGCTTAGAATCAAAAGGATTTAACTCCATTCCATACCTACATTAAATTATGTTCTCTATTAACTCGTAAACCTATATGTAAGTAATACTAATTTCGACTGTAATTCTTCAATGTAAATATTTAGATAAAATCTGGCCCGCCTCTGAATCCATCACCTTTCCTCACTCCGGCCAGGATCGAATTTAGTTCATTCCTCTAGATCGCCCTGCTGTTCCTTATTATAGAATTGGAAATTTCGATTCATGTTTTTTTTTCTGAAAATATTATCTATCGCTTATTCTTTGGTCGCCTATGAACTCGGGTATCTCGTATTTATAGCCACTATTTCATTATTGAATTTTATTTAAAGAAGCGCCTTCTTCACATCGTTCAATTTTAGAAATTCCCTTAGTCCCTGGTTATCTTGATATGCGATATCTTTTTATTTATGAATTTTCCGATGGTAACATGGTTTTTCTCTGATCTAACATGTGAATATTCGATTAACGCATATTTTCGTGCAATTCTCAATTGATCATAATATTGGTGTAAACACTTTATAATTTCTTCCCCACCTCACCTGCCTGAGTTAATAAATATACCTTTCCAGAATGATTTTTCAATGTGTTGCACTGCTTCTTCCTGGTCTAGCTGTATTACACCTTTTGCATGTACCTGTCGTCTGCTTATACTTTCATCCGGGTCGATTGATATCATCCTTAATTGATTTTTCACTACCTTTAATAATTTTATGTATTAATTTATTGGCGTTTTTTCCTGCGATTTACCTACCCCAAACCTGGTAGATATGAGTTCGTTCACTTCTTTCCTGGCCACTCCCCTTTCTTCCATTTCACTCTAACTCAATATCCCATTAGCCTATTGTTTACTATGGGTAATAACCCTTACTTTTGTAAAAAACCGATATAAATCAGAGTTTATCGAAAACTCATTATTTTTTATTACTTTTCCTTAAATAAATATTCCTATCTTCCCTGTATAACCTTAATTGTTTGTTTGCCTCTCTATCACCCGAGTTTCATGTTCATCTGGCCGCTTAAATACACAATTCTTGTCGCCTTGTTTACATTAGTCATTGACAACCTCAAAATTTTACCTAAATGTATCGAACTATATTCAAAGTAGTAGTCCATATATCTCAATATTTCTATTGAATTCCTTCAGTTTAAATTTTATAATTGATTGATACATTTCTCATCTACATTTTCATAATATCTGATGTCCCGAATCTACTCAATTAATACCTTTTATCACCTAAAATCAGTCTAGTTTCACTCCCTTGTAATTATCTACGTTCCTGAAATTAGAAAATTGTACTCCTATTTCACATTAGTCTCGCCTAAATCGCCTCTTAAGTTTGCCGAAGTTTCCATACTGTATAATTCTTGTTTCTTCCCTTTTTCATCTGTTGAAGCTATTGTTCTCTGAATTATTTTCTCTAATTCGTTGTTTTTCCGCTTAACCTTACATGACACGCCTCTCTGTCTAAATTCTAATGCAAACACACCTTTCCCCGTGCAAGATAAATCCTCACTTTGTAGTTTTTTTATTTGTAATTAACATTTTGCGTATTATTTTTACTTCCTACTTCCATTTTCAATGGTTATTCATCTCTGCATTTCCCATTGTTTCCTTTAAAGTTCACGACCTCTTCTCGTCCTGTTCGACCGCTAGTGAAATGTTTACTTATAGGCCGTTGATCTGAACCCTTTCGATTCACATAAATAATTAATATTTCCTTTGTCCTGTCACCACTAATTGTTGTTTATGTAAAACGCTCGTTTGATTGGTAACTTTTTCGTTGATTTCACCCAATCCTGTGATGTTTATTTATAAGAGGGAACGTCTTCTTCTCACTGCCATCTCGTGGTTTTATGTTGCAACGAGTTTTATGAATCAAAATTATTGGATTATAATTCACTGTAATCAAACTCTCCACAAGTCGATAGATGTCGCTCCCTTAAGCTTTTCTAGCATGAAAGTTATGCATATAAAAAAAAATATTTTCCAGGGTTCTATTAAAAGAAAATGATGATGGTTAGACCATTACAGCCCCCCTCTTGTTGCGGTTATAGTGGATAACCTATTCCTAAGGTTAGCAACTAAAATTGGAACAATCTCTAGGGAAAATTCCTCCCCCCTCCCTTCATAATCCGTTTTCATCTCCCAACCTCCGTAGCAAATAAATATGACTAAACTATCCTTAATTGATAAGCTACTGTAAGTCGGTACAGTTTCATATTCCACAGAATATCTCCCCCCCTCAGAGCATAGTTACATCTGCAAAGATTTTCCGCTATTCATGTCTGTCCATCGTAAGAAAATTGATCGAAACGCTCCCTATCACTGTTTCAGCATTTTATTTATTTGTGAAAATAAATAAATTCCCAGTCATTCTTTTCCTGTCTTTCATTATTAACTGCGTCAGCACAACCTTTAAAATAAGTTTATTTCCATTTTTTTTTCAATTTTCTTTTCCGCGTGATTCTTAAAGCCCACACCCATTATTGGTATGTAAGATGGAAAGTCCTTTCTCTGAAGCTTTATCAAAACTAATTTTTTTTTTTTTTTGAAAAAATGATCACGCCCCAAGCACGCGTGATAAGATGACCCCCTTCCAATGTGACGTAGGTCCCTCATTTTATGGTTTATTAAAAGGATTGTGTTGATTCCGCGGGTTTTTTTTTTTTTTTTTTTTTTTTTTTTTTTTTTTTTTTTTTTTTTTTTTTTTTTTTTTTCACACACACATCTGCCTTAACAAGTAATACAATAGTTTTCAAATAATCCTTAATTAATTAAACTATAAGTTCATATCTTGTCACGCAATCACAATCCTTAATATACCCATTTCTTCCTCGCACCTTCGCTTCAATCAAATCTTTCCTTCATCTCGCTTTCTTAAAGTGATTATGCTATTATACCATGTTAAGTCTATCTCTTATTCATTATCACAAAACATCCTATAACCTAAAATATGAAGTGAACATGATTTCTCCCCTAAACAATTATCAACACAAGCTTTTGATCCCTAATCATAATTCCTTTCCTCAACGTTGAATTATTACGAACACAATATAATTTTAAAATCCCTAGCGAATTGGTGCAATGAATACCCCTAAAACTTTAATCTCAACCAGACAACTTATCAAGATAATATAACATAACAAAACTTTTCTTACCTAAACAAAGAATTTTTTTTTTTTCCAATCTCTAATCTAACATTTCCTTATCTTCTAAATACAGTATAACTGAACATCGCATTTCCCTAAAATTTAACTTCCTATCTCAATCCATGTCGATAATTTCCACTCCCTTTGGTTTCTCGTCCGTGTAATATCTCGCTAAATGAATGGCACTATAATCTCCCCTAATCTCCCGCGTTTTTGGATCCACTAGTGTGTAGGTATTACTATACGGTACTGCAGCGATAACGTAGGGCCCTTCGTATAATAATGCGAATTTTTTTATTTCTTTCTTTAATAAGTTCGATTGCGTATTCTTCTTTAGTTTTACTAAAGTGCCGATCTCATAAATCACTAATCTTTTGTTTATGTTGTAAAACTGTTGTCTCTTTGCGGCACTGCTGACAAGATTTCTCCGTACAGCTGATCTAATGTCATCTATCGCTATTTTAGGTATGACGCTCTTACTCATGTATTTATCTAAACTATATTTCGGTGGTTTTCCAAACGCTATCTCATTTGGTGAAAATCCTGTTGTACAATGTATAGTATTATTATATGTCTGCTCTATATTGTCAAGATACATCGACCATCTAGTGTGTTTTTCATTGCAATATATTCGAAAGATACGTCCTAATTCTTTGTTTACTCTCTCAGTAATATTGGGTCCTGGATTACGCACTGATGTATGCAAAATTTTTATACCTAACCTCTCTAAAGTTCGATCCCACTGTTTCGATGTAAATTGCGACCCGTTGTCTGTTAAAATGGCTTCTATTTTTATTGTTTTATTAAATTTTTCAACACAGTTTAATACGGCCTTAGTATTTGCTATTTTTAATTTGAATAATTTAATAAATCTACTGAATGTATCCTGAATTACGAAAATAAATTGTACTCCGCCAATGCTTCGTGGTAATGGTCCATACAAATCTGCCATAATTAGTTCTCCGACCTCTCGAGTGATGATTGACTTACCCGGTCCTACCGTAGGTCTATTCTCTCGTTTCGCCATTTGACAAAGATGACACCCACGTATCATTTGTTTTGTCTGTTTTCTCATTCCTGGCCAAAAATATCTATCATTTAGCGCCGAACCAGTCTTAAATCCCCCTGCATGTCCTATCTCTAGATGTACGAGTTTAATCAATTCACTAGTTAAATCAAGTGGTATAGCTAACAAAGTCCTGTTTCTCCCTGTCGTATAATATAGCGTTCTATCCTCTAGCTTATAGTTTTTCAAATATCTACTGACAATCTTAGTTGGTGGTCCCAGAATTTTCCCATCCAAATGTCTAAATATCTCGCCTAAAAACTCATCCTGACACTGTAAAAGACTTATTTTCTCTAGGTGTGATCTGATTAATTGTTTCCCCTCAACCGCAAACGAGGCTACCTCTGGACAAGCGACTTTTTCTTCTTGGATGTTGATAGCGTCATGTGAATAACGAGATAATATATCTGGTCCGATGTTTTCTGTCCCCTTAACGTATTCTACCTTGAAATTAAACTGGTTCAAATATAAGATCCATCTGGTAACTCGACCACTGTACATCTTCCAAGTCTTTAGAAATGACAACGCCTGATGATCTGTCCTAATTATCAATTTTACTCCTCTTAAATAGGTTTCGAATTTATGTAGTGAATAAATGATTGCATATAGCTCCTGTTCTGAAACTGTCCATTTAAGCTCAGGTCCTGTCAACCCCTTACTGACAAACCCAATCACGTGATGATTGCCGTCTTGATCTAATTGGTATAATTCTGCTCCAATCGCGAAACCTGAACTGTCAGTTTGTAAATAATAGGTACTGTTGGGATCGTGGTGATGTAACATTACTGATTCCAAGAATAGTGATTTTACCTTATCAAACGCTTGCTGTTCAACCTCTGTCCACTTCCAAATTCGATTCTTTTGCAATAAATCACATAAAACTCTAGTCTCTCCCCCATATCTACTAGCAAAACGACGATAATAATTACACAGTCCTAAGAATGCTCTAACCTGCTTCACTTTCTTTGGCGCCGGAAAACTTTGAATCGCTGAAATTTTTTCTTTATCCATTTGAACTCCATACGGTGTGATAATATGACCTAATATTCGCACTTCGGTAAATAAAAACTGACACTTTTCTAATTTGCACGTCATGTTAGCTGCTTCGAGTCGTTCTAAAACAAGGCCTATATGCTGTAAATGTTCATCAAAACCTCCGCAAGTAAATATGACTAAATCGTCTAAATAGTTCGTGCAAAATTCACGCAACCCTGGTCCCAAAATTATATCCATTCCGCGTGAAAAACTTCCAACTGACGTTTTAAGCCCCTGTGGTAAAACTCTATAAACAAATGATTTTCCATTGTATACAAAGCCTGTATACTTACGACTGTCGCTACTTAGTGGTATCTGGAAATACGCGTTGTTTAAATCAATTGTTGTTATGTATTTAACTCCAAAAAATCTTTGTATTATCTCTGCTGTTAACGGTGGTTTTTCTATTTCAGCTTGCATCCTAGTATTTAACTCTCGCGCATCTAGTAGAATTCTAACTGTGCCATCTTTCTTCATAGTGAACGTCAGAGGGCTAGAAAACTGCGTAGCCTCCCTGCTGATTATTCCTAAAGATTCCAACTCATTTATTTTAGCGTCTACCTTGTCTCTGTAAGCAAAGGGTACCGGATATGATCTCTTAACAAAGGGGGTCTCGTCAATCATTTGTATCTTGTGTGTGTAAGCATGAGTTAAACCTGGCCTATCAATGAATACATCTTGATGTTTTCCCAATATCTTTATTAATTTAACTTTTTCTTCAAAATCTAATTTTAAACTAGAAACAAAAGTCTCTATCCTACACATGAGGTTCGCCTTGTTATTTAAAGTACTTTCGATTATATTCACGGCTTTAGTGTTGCTATTTAAACTTTTATCATGAATTTCTACCAATGGTTCTAATCTTGTCACACCTGAATTTAATACTTCTACTGCCTTTTTTCCAAATTCTGTCATAATTATTAATCCTCGAGCCTCGCCGCATGTAATCTCCGCAGAATAATTATCCAACCAATTTACCCCTAATATGATAGTACGAATAAGTTTAGGTATTATTAAACATGGTGTATTTAAAATGAAATCTCCAAAACGTAATGGTACCAACGCTAACCTAGATACTTTCTGGCTTTTCTGTCCCATCGCTCCTTTAATTTGAATCGCTGTGACCGGCATTATTGGGTATTTTATCTGATCGCTCAGATAACATTCCCAAAATTCTTGCGCTACGCATGTAACTTGGCTACCTGTGTCGATTAAACAATTCACTCTTACGTCGTCAATATATGCTACAGCTTCCGGTAATTGTGGTAACGCGCTACCTTTTCCCACTTCTCCATATTCATCCATGTCGCCAAAAATCGTGTTAAACCCAAAATTATTCCCTCTTTTATCGTATTCTTTCGCCTCAACTTGAATCCATACATCACTTATATGTTGTAACAAATTTACACATGCACTCAAATCCATACTTTCATTCACATTCTTGCCTTTTTTTCGTCCCATCTCGCGTTTCCTGTCACAAGTGCTCGCCTTAATCGGTGTAGTTATGCCCTGTTCAAATCTACCTAAACCCTTTCTTACGTCCCAATTATACTTAAGCATGATTTTCAAGGCTACATTGTGTTTCGACGTATTTTTCCCTTCTTCAGTTAGAGCAGCTATCCTCAGGGTCTCTGGTGCGGCTCGCGTCCGTTTCCCGCGTTCGTTGACACTTCCATCTCCCTCCCGCTGACTGCAATGGTGGTCGTCAGATTTTTTTCCGATGATGTCATCACTCCCCTACACGCGCTGCAACCAGGTGCGGTGGTCTCCTCCTCAAGTGCGTTTATTTTGGCCTTTAACGCGCGTCTTTGGTTTCTATATTCGTCTTTATTTCGTCGGTCATCTCTATCTCTTCTGGGTGCACTCCGCTCCAAAGGTGAACAAACCATATTATCCATCTTGCGTAGAAATTCGGCCGCATCCAGTTCATCTCCTTGTTCCCGCGAAAACCACAAGGCCTGCGTCTCTTTAGGGTAATGTCTCATAATCTCGTTGATTACTCCTAATGGTGTATCCGTAATTTTAAGCGCCTTGGCTAACTCCCAATATGTCGCAAAATGCGCCAGCATTGATGTACCCTGTTTTTTCGTCCCATATTGCGTCTGATAATTTCCTACGCATTTTCTTCTGACATATATCTCCCCAATAATTTGCAAGAAAGTCTCTTTCGAAGTCATCAAATGTTACCCATCTTCTTGAATAAAGTTTTTGCCAACTCTTCGCGGCACCTTTTAAGCTCTCGCTAACGACCATGATATCGTCAACTCGTTTAGTTTTTCTGCTGTAGTCTCTGAGGTCTTCCAAGAAGGTGATGGGGTTTTGTGTCCCTCCACTGAAGATCGGTTTATCCTGTGCAGGCATCATCTCCACGAGTTGTATGGCATTTCTAGATTCTCTCTCTCCGCTTACTGTCGTAGCAGCCGCCACAGGCGTGTTGAGCTGTTTCTCGAGCTCCTGCACTTTTGTGACCAATGGTCCCAAAGCTGATTGTATTATCGTGGTTATTTGTCCTAAATCAAGCTGCGTTGCCTCACAGGTTTTCTGAGCCGCGGCTATAACCCCTGCTTCTCTCGTCTCTGTCTGTCCCGTGTTTGCTTTGCGTTTCCGCCCCGCCATTTTGTTTTTTTTTTTTGATTTCTCGTAGGTATTGCGCGTTCAGTAAATTTTTTTTTTTTTCTAAACTTATGTTATTATCTAATCTTGTTTCCTTGTTACAATCTAATGGTAAAACTATGTTCCCTTGCTTTTAAATTTAATCCTTAAATTCCTAAATCTTAATTTGCATAATCGTAAAATTAAATTTTTTTTTTTTTTTTGAAAAAAATGTTCCTATTGATACTGAAATTATAAATTACAATCTATTAACTTTTTCCATTATTTATTTATTTTATTTAAAATTTTAAGTTTTATAAGTTTTTCAAGTTTTTATTTTTTTATTTTATTATTTTTTTTTTATTTTTATTTAATTATTTATATTTTTATTTATTTATTTTATTTATTTTCAAAGCAATCAGACGGTTTTATTATTATCAATCACTTTTGCACTTATCACTTGCACTATCACATATTTTTATTTATTTATTTTATTTTTTGCACTGCTATTAATTCGCAAAATATTTTCAATTCGTCAGTGTAATTTTATGTTCGCATCGTTTCCTATTCTCCAAAACCAGCTTCGTCAAATTACCACCCGTATTTGTTTACGTAACACAGTGACCTATATTCGTCTTCATTCAATGTAATAAAAAATATGAATGATGGGCCTACCTGACCTAGTTTTTATGAGAGTTGCATTCCATAAGGTTCAACGTATCGACTATTTACATCATTAAAATTCCTGACCTATATTTTCGTTCATTCATTGTAATAAATGTGATTGATGGCCTACTTTTTATGAGACTTGCATTCTTCTAAGGGTTCAATGCCACGGTTGTTTACATAAACGAGATTCCTGATCTATATTTTTGTTTCTCAAGTACCATAAATCAATCACGCTCGCCTATCAGTAAATTCCTTAATTCGATAAACAATAATAATGGCTTCAGCCCGTTCGTTGGTTTTTTCAAATACGAACATTTCATATAATATGTAAATATCACGGCATGAAATGTTCATATAATTTAATTATACATTTCAAGTGTGATATAACGAAGGAACCCTGTATAATTTCGAGTATCTTTTGTTTGTTTATCGCTTTGCCTCGCTTGCTGGTGAAGTGTTTGTTTGTTAAATTATCAATATAATGGATTTTTCTGTACGATAATCTTATTCTGTCTCTGGGGATTTGTCTATTTTCTGTGAATAGAACACTTAAACGATTTTCTGTTAAATGTGACTTTCTTCGCTGCGTCTGTCTACTTTAAATGGTACAATAACGTTCGTGGATTGAATATATCTCTCCGGTTCTTTGTATTGTGAATCATTTCAATTTTAATTCCTAAGTCTCTGTGTCTAAACATTTTCTAGTTCTTATAGAAGGTCGACTAACATCAAATTTTTGTAAATTTTATTATTTTTCTAATTCTTTTGTATTGTTAACTGCTTCGTTAGTAATTCGTAACTACTTTTGTCTGAACGTTTCTAGTCTCTTTTTTTATTTTTTTTTTTTTTTTTTGAGGGTTGGCTAACATC